>ML784635.1:0-11934 GCA_009831015.1 Picea engelmannii | reverse complement strand
ATTTAAACATTCATTAAATTCACATTCTCACAATATGTCGCATCATATACATCATCATCAATAACATTTAAACATTCGTAAAATTTACATTCACATAATAGATCACATTACATACATCATCATCAATAACATTTAATCATTCAAAAAAATTCATACATTTAAAGTTTAGGTGTATCACTTAATAGTTTCATTGTGACTAGAAAATAAAGTATAAAGGCCTCAGATAATCATGGTTGTCTTAGTCAAAAGGTGGTGTTACATACACCCAACCTTCAAGAAACATGTTCTCGAGGTGGTCAAAAAAGTGAGGGATAGTCTCGCCGTAGTGTCTCAGCGTCTTCCCAAGTAGCAGATCCTGGACTATACTTGTCCCACTGGAACTTAACTTGGTCTACCAGACGGTTCCTGAGCTATCGGACTCTACGGTCCAATATGCGTAATGGTTCTACCATGAGGGTTCCCACGTCCGATACCTGAAATTCCTTCCAATTTAGTTTATGTGATTCGTCAGCAACATAATGACATAAAACAAATACATGAAATACATTATGAGTTTTATGCAAGTGGGGTGGCAGTACGAGACGATATGCAACGGGTCCAATTTTCTCTTGGATCCTGAATGGTCCTATAAATCGAGGTGACAACTTTGTCCCCTTCTCGAACTGTATGGTACTCTTATTAGGCCTGATACAAATGAAAACCTGGTGTCCCACTTCATAACTTCGGTTGGTCTTGTGTGCATCCGCATAGCTTTTCTGCATGTCCTGTGCTTCCTTTAGTCTCTGCCTAATTTGAATCACCTATTCCTCCATTTCTTGAATCAATTCTGGCCCAACTATTACTCGGTCTTCTAGTCTATCCCAACTCAATGGCATTCTGCATGGCCTCCCATACAAAGCTTCTTAGGGTGGCACCCTGATGGAGCTATGATAACTGTTATTGTAGGAAAACTCTACCAAAATAAGGTACTTCTCCCACTGGGTTTGATTATCCATGACATACATCCTAAGCATGTCTTCCATGACTTGATTTACTCTCTCAGTTTGCCCATCTATTTCAGGATGATAAGTTGTGCTTAAGTTCAATTGAGTCCCTAACACTGACTGTAAACTTTTCCAAAACCTAAAAGTGAATCTGGAGTCCCTATCTGAAATGATCTTCTTAGGTATCCCGTGCAAACGGATAACCTCACTTACAAACACACATGCCACATCAGTGACATCGTAAGTGTCTCTAACTGGAATAAAATGAGCACACTTGGTTAACTTATCCACTATCACACAAATGGCATTGTGTCTATGAGATGTGAGTGGCAACCCCACAACAAAATCCATAGAGATGGCCTCCCACTTGGACATAGGGACATCATGTGGTTGTAGGAGGCCTGTCGGGTGATGGTGGTCGGCTTTCACTTGTTGACACTCCAGGCATTTGGCAACGAAATGGACTACACCGCGCTTCATGCCTACCCAGAAGAAGAGCTTCCTCATTTCTGCGTACATCTTCTTCACACCCGGATGCACACAATAAAGTTCTCTATGGGCTTCCTTCAGTATGATGCTTCGAATATCCCCATTCTCATGGATGTACATCCTTCCTGGATATCTTAACAATCCATCTGTTTCTAGACTATATCCTTCATACTTTGGGTCTAACTGCCTCCCGCTCTGGAGGTTTGAAGTAACCTTTAAATACCAATTGTCTTTTTGGAGTTGTGTCAACACATGTTCCCTCAAATTGACCTTTAAGGTTACCAAGGAGAAGATACGTGGTCTCCTACTCAAGGCATCAACGACCACATTTTCCTTTCCCTTGATGTACGAAATACCAAAATCGTACTCACTCATAAACTCACTCCATCACCTTTGCCTAGCATTCAAATCTCTTTGAGTGAAGAGATGTTTTAAACTTTGATGGTCCGTTTTGAGCAAAAAGTTTCACCCAACAAGATAGTGCCTCCAAAGTTTCATAGCTAGCATTACAGCTGCCAACTCTAAATCATGAGTCGCGTATAACTATTCGTGTTTCTTCAACTTCCTTGATGCATAAGCTATCACTCCTCCATCCTGCATTAGCATGGCCCCCAACCCTTGCTTCGAGGCATCTATGTAGACTGTGAAGTCCTTTTCCATATCCGGCACTCGTAGAATTGGCGCACTAGTTAGTAACCTCTTAAGCTCAATGAATGCACTATCACACTCTTCAGTCCATTCATACCCGATCCCCTTACGCTGCAAGGTGGTGATGGGTTTCGCTATTTTGTAGAATCCTTCCCTGAATCTCTGATAATAACCTGTTAGCCCCATGAAGCTTCTCACCTCATGGGCATTTTTCAGCACTGGCCAGTCCATAATGGCCTTTATCTTTTTTGGGTCCACAGAGATTCCTTCGCCAGAAATGATATGACCTAAATAGTGGATCTCTTTCTGGAAGAAGGAACACTTCGACAACTTCCCATACAATTTTTTCTCCCTAAGGCAGGACAACACTATTTGCAAGTGTTCCTCATGTTCTCTTTCATTCTTGGAATAGATGAGGATGTCATCTAGAAAAACTTGTACAAAACGGTCTAAGTACTTCCAAAATAGGCCGTTCATGAGGATCATGAATACTGCTATCACATTGGTCAATCCGAAAGGTACTACAACAAACTCGTAATGTCCAAACTGAGTTCGGAAGGCAGTTTTTGGGATGTCACCTTCCTTAATCCTTAACTGATGATACCCTGATCACAAATCAATCTTTTAGAATACCGCTACTCCTTTCATCTGATCGAAGAGGTCATCTATTCGCGGCATTGGGTACCTATTTTTCATTGTAGCACGATTCAAGTCCCTGTAATCTATACACAGTCGTAAGGATCCATCCTTATTGTTTACAAAAATTACTGGTGCGCCCCAGGGTGAAACATTGGGCCTTATTAGCCCTAAGTCCAGTAACTCTTTCAACTGCATTTGCAATTCACAAAGTTCTGGCGCTGTCATCCGATACTGAGTCTTGGAGATCGGTTCTGCGCTAGGTTTTAGATCAATAGTAAAATCAAGCTCCCTCTCAGGAGGTAACCCTGGTAACTCTTTCGGAAAAACATCCTAAAATTCTGACAATACCGGTTACTGATCCAATGAGGGTCCCTTTCTTTCATTCACTGCTTCCACTACATACAATCGACACCCTTGTCTCAAGCATCGCTTAACCTTTATAGTTGATATAAATCATAGCGACACTTTTCTTTGTACACCCTGGATCTCTACTGGTATTCCTTCATCGTCGACACAAAGCACCCTCTTGGCGAAACAATCTACCAAAGCTCGATGAGCTACTAACCAATCCATTCCAATGATTAGGTCATATGCCCCGAGAGCAGTGGTGTATACCTTCAACCTAGTAGTGCACACTCCCAAGTCTATTATACAATTATCGACACTAGGTCCTACTACTTGTTTTTCCCCTGAAGCCATCTCGACTTGTTTAAATTCATCGTGCTCGTAGGCTACCAACCCACTCTTTTCTAATGCATATGGTGAAATGAAACTATCTATCGCACCAGAATCAAACAAATTCTTAACATTGATATGATTTAGCGTACCTGATGACACCACCACCGTGGATTGATGTTCGGCCCGGCGATTATTAACCGCTGCGTAAATCTGGTGGCTGCTACTTGCTCTCCCCTTCGATGCCTTTCCTTCTCTATGCACGAACCCTGATTGTAACTCTAGGCAGTCACACTGGTAATGGGGTCCTCCGCACTCCCAACAAGTAACATGATATTGAACTGGTGCATTGTTATGTGACTGTCTCTGAAATGAGTTCCTTCCCCTGACACCCCTGCCCCTACTCACTGTTCCCTGAGATGGTCGTCGACTGGCCTACACCGTTGGTGATGAATGAGATGCCGCACTCCCTGCCATTGAAATCCTGGCGGCTACTATCCTTGGAGCGACTCTGTTACCATATGGCGGTGGCCTTGAGCCCCCTCCCTTAGGAAATGTGCTCGGGGCCTTTCCTATGTATCCAGGGTGATACGAAAATGTTGGTCTTGTACCCCCGGTTAAGTTCATGTGTTCTTCTGCATAACGCGCATTTTCCACCGCCTCCGCTACTGAAGATGGCTTCCGCATCCGCACCATAGCTCTTATCTTAGGGTTTAATCCATAGATGAACCGCTCTGCCTGTCGTTGGTCATTGTCCATATACGAAACATATTTGACCATTTACACAAGTCTGATCTCATATTCTTCTACAGTTCTATTTCCCTGTACTAAGGCATGAAATGCCCCTACCTGTTGTTCCTCATAGTATGCTAGTAGATATTTCCTCCGGAACCTCTCCTCGAAAAGTTCCCAAGATACTATGTCTGGGGTAAGGTGCAGTTGTATTTCCAGGTTGCCCCACCATTTCAAGGCATTGTCTCTTAACTGAAAAAATGACGATCTTTGCCTTTGAGTTGGACGCATAGTCCCTTAAGGAAAAACACCTTGTCATGCCTTCCAACCATGCTTCCGCGCGTTCACTGGCGCGACCCCTGGAAAACTTCGGAAGTTTGATCTTCTGCAATTCTCGCGTGATGTCTTCGGGTGGAGGTCCTCCCCTCGAATCCCTTGACGCTTCTGTATTACCCGTTCCAGACGGTGGGGGTTCCACTTCAGCCCCTGCCGGTTGTTGCCCCTTTAAAGTCTCATTAATGGCTTCCAACGAGCGCATTATGAGGTCTAGTTTGGGCGATGGTGGTGGTGGCGCTGGTGGTGTTGGTGGTGCTTGCGATGATGCTCCCCTGCCTCGATTCCCTCAAGTCTTGACCATCCTGTATGCTTTAACCTGCATCAACCAAAGTTGTCAGGGTGAGTTCCAGGATGTTTCAAATTGGTGCTACTCAAACTAGAAAAAGGGTTAGGCGTAAGTTTTCTTTACTTGTCTGTAAACAGACATTACTCCTTTAGGGGATTGGCTAGGTTAGGGTTAGGATTAAGCGTCTAAGCTTGATTTCTTCGCCCCTATATAAAAACAATTATTGGTTCCCTTGCCCTGTAGCTACGCTAGCCTTGAGCCATACTCGCCACTTCCCATGCTTACTCTCCTAGTGCATATGCCGCCTCCTTCCCGATTGTCCTAGTCTAAGTCCTTCTAACTTTTTGCTTATAACTAAATATCCTCCGATGCTTGACTCAGGAGATTTTTCTTGGCGCGTAGTGTTGGCGTTGTCGATTGCTGCATTGAGATTTAGCATTGACTTTGACTGGTGGAATGGAGTGGAGGGACTAGGCGCTTGGCTCGATGAGTTGTGTGTACAGACGCGTAGTGCACTTAGACCTCTTGGTGGCTTGATGCTTGGGAGCTTAGTCTTGGCTTAATTTGTGAAGTTGTGTGTACAGTCTCGTGAACCTGATGCCTGGACAATCGGAGTTTATACTTCGGGATACAAAAATTACTAGCGCTAAATAAGAATTTGCTTTGATTTCTGATGCATTCACTAATTATGATTCAACTCGGTTAGCTGGCTCCAGATCTCTAGGTTAGGTAATAAGCCAGTTAGTCTTAATCTTCATACTGTATCTTCCTGATAATAATACCACTCTTATCCCGATAGTGTTACCATTCATCTAAATAAGTAAAAGAATTTATTTGTAAAGACTTATGAGGGCACGTTGGCGTTAGTGTTCTTCTTAAGACGCTTCGCTTGGTGGGGGTCTTGGGTTCAAAACCCATGGACTCTCTAATATTTTAATTTAAATAAATTAATGATAATTACTTTTAATTAATTTGCCACTTATATTTAAATATATGTATGTATATTATATTATTGTTAATAATTAATAAATTTATTATATGTATGTATACTATATTATATATATATATATATATATATATATATATATATATATTTTTAATAATTAAATAATATAAAAAAAAATTAATGATTTTTAAAGCCTTGAAATTTAAATTTAGTTAAAAAAAAATTAAAAAGTTAATTTAAATAAATAATAAAAATAAAATAAAATATAAAATAAATAAAAACGTAAAAAAAAAATTAAAAATCAAATCAGGCACGCATGAAGCCCACGTGCCCACTTCCTCCAAAATAGCCCTACACCTATCTCTCCCAACCCTAAACGCATCCTTCACTTTTGTGTCCTTCCTCTGCAACCTCTCCACTTTGCTCTGTCCCTCTCGGTAGGCTCAATGCCCATCTCAGAGCACTGGTGCTTGGACGATGGATTTTGTGTAGTGGATAGATATGAAGTTTGAGAGGAAAACCACATCCAGTGTACACCTATTTCGCCTTCAAAGTTCAAAATGAGGCCTTGGGAGAGACAACATGTGAGTTGGGTTTATGTTAATTCGTTGTTTCAGCTCTTGAGAGCGTGTAAGCTCATGAAATATATGTAAAATGAAATATATGCAAAGTGATCATTCACTTCATCCAAAGAAGCATACCATAATTTTTTCAGCGATGGCATTTGGTCGTATACAACTTTTTCTGGAATTAGCTCTAACTTCTTAGGTAAACTGTATGTCAAAAATTTCAATGACTGCAACGGTATATTCATTGTTTGAAGCTACTTTGAATTGAATAAGGCCGAAATGTTCTTATTCTTAGGACCTTTATAATGGTCATGGACCATATTCCACTTATGTTTTGTAATAGCAGTCTCTGCATAATGTTGGATAAGGTTGTTGCAACTGTTAAATCAAGCAGATTCCACAGATTTTAGCCATCCATGTTCAACATTTTTAAAATGCACTACCTGTTACCCAACTAAGCTTTTACGTCTCTCTACTTAGCTCATCGTAGTTCAGAGGAAACTACAGGTACATGGCCTTGCATGAGATACCAGAAGGTGGGTGACAACAGGGCTGGGCTCCAGGGAAGGATTGCTGCTCCGACTAGGAATGTGCCCTATCAAAAAAGTAGAGTCAGGGGGCAGAATGGCCAAGGGCCCTATAGGTAATGGAATTGGGTGATGTGGATGCGTAGACTCAGGCAAAATGACGAATGGGCACTTCGTCGTAGTTCAATGGAGGGTTGGGTAGTGTTAATCAAGTGGAATCGATATATATAAGAATAATGGAGCTATGAGTTTAGAAGTGGTCAGGTTGAAGAGACTTCCTGGGTTACCCATCTAACGATGAGTGGGGTTATACCTCCTGCCCCATATCTCGCAGTATTTTCATGGAAAATAAATAGCGTCCACACAAAGCATGAAATGGTGGTAATTTTGGCAGTGTTTTCCATTCTGGTGGCTCTGTCGATGGTAATTGGTGGCAGATGGTATGGCTGAAAATGGTGCAAGAAAAGAAATGTATCCTCATCCCTTAAAAATGTAGCATACGATCTGCAGTACAACGTATTCAACACTCCAGGTAACTATATGGATTCACAGAGAAATCTCCCCAGAGAATACATTCTTCCTGCCACCACAAGGGATCCGTTTTCTTCTTTAGGCTTCCGTAGCCATTCCGTAGCCATAGCCAAAGATCTCATAGCATTCACATTTTTTTTTTTTCATTTTAATGAAATGGATCTCTGCAATGTTCCTTTATGTTTATGATAATGTAACCAGAAGGAATTCCGGCTTCCTTGGTCAAAAAAAATTGATACAGTCTCCTGTTTTACGCCTCAATCTCTAGTCTTCATGCTCTATATATGGATCTATAGATCGATTTCCCCTTTTGACTATTAACCTCTAATGCCAAAGGTAAACTAATACTATTCTCAGAAATGCTTCTTTCCGAGCTCCTGAACTCTCTGTCATTAGCATGATTGATTCCAATATTTAATTTTTTTAAGTTTTCTTCTTGCATATTTTACTTGCAACAGTTAAATACACTAGCTTTTAGTCAGAGACATTTGAGTCATATCTTGCTAGGTCTTGTACAGTGTCAACAAGATTTGTTTATCATTCTTTGAAGTTTGTGCAACATACAACATTTTCAAGTTAATGCTCACTTTGCCTATATTGTTGTTTGCTTTATTTTTGAAGTTTATGCTATTTAATGCTCACTTTGCCTATATTATTGTTTGCTTGAGCTTTGCCACAATTTTTGTTCAGAACCGGGCTAAATCTTTCTTTGAATGTCTAATTCAAACAACTTGCCCAACACATTTGAATTAGGCTCTTGTGCAGGTTATTTACTGTAAATCAACCTTTGTAATTGTAACAACCCTAGTTGCTTGTTTTACTTTGGTAAATTTGTTTTTACATTTTCAATTCATATTGCATTTATTTTTATATTTGTGTTAAAATTTCTATGTTTGGTTTGTAGGTTAGGTGTAGCTAGAGTTAGAGCTTGGAGTTTTGGCCCTCAGGCCCAGATTTCAAACAAAAGCTCTGATACCATGTGTAGTGACTTGAAATAAAAATTTGATATAAATCATTTCAATTGCACAAATAGATTAATCACCAAAACATATAAATTTAATTGCACAAATAGATTAATCACTAGAACATATAAATTTATTGAGCTAAACATATTATCTTATGGAGAGCCTCATAATACATCATATTCCTTAAATTTCATAAAACAAATACATAAATTAACATACTTGGGTCTGATGCTAACCCTTTGTTTTCTGCTTGCCTTGTTGACCTTCCTGCTGCTGCCTTGCCCGTCTTGAATCCACGGACCAACTCTGCCCAAAATCAAGTTTCCACCCTACCAACTAGGACAACTACCTAGCTCCAGGATACCATATGGATATCCTGGCCCCCATTCCCAAATCCCCCAACAAACCGGTGCCCCTGTGCTAACCCTTCCCGACTACAGAACTCAAAACCCTCCTCTCTGTGCAAATCCAAGAGAACCCCTAAAAAAAATATTTCCCGTAGAATGATGATCCCTCCTTTCGTAAACCTCATCCCCTCATATCCTTCCTTCACCGCCCTTTCACCCCATTTACTCCCTTACCTACCTATATTTAATGCCCCTTATCCAATTATTTAATGTTCCCTATCCATTTATTAATACCCCTTATCCCTTCCGTATACGTAACCTTTTTTATTTAAACAATATAACTTATCAATCTTTTTAAATTTAATACCCATGTTATTGAATGTAATAGGTAGTTAATTAATTAATTAATTAATCAAAATTATAACCTTTAATTAATTAATAAATACTTAATTAATATCATTAGACCAATCTTTGTTTAGTTATTAACATGTTAGGAAAAATTAATTACCTAATAAATCTTTTACTTAATAATCCCTAAGTATATATTCTAGGGTTGTTACATACACCCACCCTTCAGGAAAATTTGTCCTGAAGTTAAGGTATCTTATGGTACAAGGAAAAGAAACATGGTTCACACATTCATAACAATTAACCGACATTATCAGTAAGTAAGTCAAGAAAACTCATACATACTAGTGTATATGTACAAGAAATGCATGTGTAGCTAGTACATACAAATCTCATGCATGTACTAATAATCAAAATTGTTATCCTTTAGTAATTTATGTATGCCTCCAATCAAGTCAGCAAGACTAGTCTTTTATAAAAGACAACAACCTATCAATTGTTTGAGAAATTATTTAATTACTATTATCCGGTTCAACAATTTTATTTAGATAACTGTGATTTAGTTACATAATAATGAATATTCATATATACACACTTCTCATTTTTTTATTTTATTTTTGAAGGGAAAACATTAAATACCACCACAAGACGGATCTCCATACCTTCTCAACTATTACTACTCATCCTTCCTCCCTAACCTACTTCCATCTCCATTCCTATCCTTCCTCTGCTAGACTATCTTGGAGCGTCAACTATATTGACCTAACTCCAAATAAAACCCGTAAGGGGAAGTGTCACTACCTCGACGAAGCTTCGCTAGCAGGCATCCGACAGTCATCATCACACGTCTTGGGGAGCATGAACTAACACCGTCCTCCCATGACTTCAGGTTTCGGAGGATACACAGTGGGAAATGCCTCCACCCCTCCTAACAGAACTAGGGTCCACACCCTACAATGGAGGATACACTGTGGCACCATGTTGCTGGGGGTTTTGTCATCGTTTATTCAGTTTTGGGCAGTGTCATCACCTAAAATCATGCACTGGTCCACATATCGTAGCAATGCATCCAAACCAATATAAATTCCACATACAATATTCATACCATAATGTTTCTCAGTTAGTGGTCCTGATATCCACTTTCATCATCTTTATTCCTTGGCTATTTCATAGCCCATAACCTGCAGATTAGTCTGTAACAAAAACTCATACATTCTATGCATTATCACCATGTAATTGCATACTATCATCATTTCAATTTGGTATCCCTGTACCGATAAATTAACATCAATATTTTCCAGTTAGAAATAGATATCATAATATCCCATAATTCAATTTCGACACCCAATCATAAGATTATCATTTACCCAAAATAGATTGCATCATATCCAACATCATCCTAATAGCATTTAAACATTCATTAAATTCACATTCTCACAATATGTCACATCATATACATCATCATCAATAACATTTAAACATTCGTAAAATTTACATTCACATAATAGATCGCATTACATACATCATCATCAATAACATTTAATCATTCAAAAAAATTCATACATTTAAAGTTTAGGTGTATCACTTAATAGTTTTATTGTGACTAGAAAATAAAGTATATAGGCCTCAGGTAATCATGGTTGTCTAAGTCAAAAGGTGGTGTTACATACACCCAACCTTCGAGAAACATGTTCTCGAGGTGGTCAAAAAAGTGAGGGATAGTCTCGACATCTTCCCAAGTGGCAGATCCTGGACTATACTTGTCCCACTAGACCTTAACTTGGTCTACCAGATGGTTCCTGAGCTGTCAGACTCTATAGTCCAATATGCATAATGGTTCTACTATGAGGGTTCCCACGTCTGATACCTACAATTCCTTCCAATTTAGTTTATGTATTTCATCAGCAACATAATGACGTAAAATAGATACATGAAATACATTATGAGTTTTATGCAAGTGCGGTGGCAGTACGAGACGATATGCAATGGGTCCAATTTTATCTTGGATCCTGAATGGTCCTATAAATCGAGGTGACGACTTTGTCCCCTTCCCGAACCATATGGTACTCTTATTAGGCCTGACACAAATGAAAACCTAGTCTCCCACTTCATAACTTCGGTCAGTCCTGTGTGAATCCGCATAGCTTTTCTGCATGTCATGTGCTTCCTTTAGTCTCTACCTAATCCGAATCACCTGTTCCTCCATTTCTTGAATCAATTCTGGCCCAACTGTTACTTGGTCTTCTAGTCTATCCCAACTCAATGGCGTTCTACATGGCCTCCCATACAAAGCTTCATAGGGTGGCATCCTGATGGAGCTATGATAACTGTTATTGTAGGCAAACTCTACCAAGGGTAGGTACTTCTCCCACTAGGTTTGATTATCCATGAAATAAATCCTAAGCATGTCTTCCATGACATGATTTACTCTCTCAGTTTTCCCATCGGTTTCAGGATGATAAGTTGTGCTTAAGTTCAATTGAGTCTCCAACGCTGACTGTAAACTTTTCCAAAACCTAGAAGTGAATCTGGAGTCCCTATCTGAAATGATATTCTTAGGTATCCTGTGCAAATGGATAACCTCACTTACAATCACATGTGTGATCCAGGTGGATATCAGGGGCCACCCACCTTTTCCAAATGGCTCAAAACAGTTTTCTGGCCATTTTGGCAATTTACTATTTTTAGCAGGTTTTCACTTCCGGGGCCATTTTGAGGGCCTAAATGAAGTTTTTTCGAGATCGAGTTTCTCAATGATATCCGAAGGCATATTGAGGCCCCAAAATGAATCTCCTAGACGATACCTTTCCAACGAGCTATCACACGCCTAAAACGGAGATCGTATGCAAAAGTTACGACCCCGGGAAGTTGATGCACCAACTTACCCAAACGGGGCCCACATGACTTTTGGCG
>ML784634.1:496859-531437 GCA_009831015.1 Picea engelmannii | reverse complement strand
AGACCAACTGGCCATCATGGCTACTGACATGTGAGGATATTATTTTCTTATGAGAAAGGAGGGAAATGTCCCTCTCTACTCACATAGATTTGGACATAAGAGAAACATGACATACTATAGTTCATTCTAATATAAATGTTGAATTATTAATTACTCAGGAACATTTTTCTTCCTTTAATAAACTATAAGATTCATTCTCAGTAGTGTCTGATATGTTTAATTTTTTTTCTTCAAATTTAGCCACTCACTCCCCTACACAGTTTTAATGTCTAAAAAAATTGTGAACATATGCCTATTGAGGTTGAGAGTTTAAATCATATGTTTTCATATTGTTTGAGAGAGAGAGAGAGAGAGAGAGAGAGAGAGAGAGATTTCCACAATAATTTGTTACTGCAAACATGGTGTTAAATCTAATTTTTCATTTTGTCTCCTAGGATGCTTCAACATCATTCCAATAACAACCTGGAACATCTAAAGGAACAAAAACAACCTTGGAAAACAAGAAAGTAGATAACCAATCCCCCATTTTTGAACTGGAAGGTAAGATTGATAACCATCACATAGCCATTTTAATTGGTTCTGGAGCTAGGCATAGTTACACAAACTCTAACATTGTTGAAATATTTCATTTGAAAAGGAGTAAGCATAATAAATATTGTTTAGTTCAGTTAGCCATAGGGTATAAGAGAAATATCAATGCGTTGGTTAAATATTTCCCAATAGATAAGAATGGACTCAACACAAAGTTAGATGTGAACATCATACCATTGGGTTCATATGATTGTCTAATTGGCATTGATTGGTTTTGAAAACACCATGTTTTCCTAAACTATTACAAAAAGACCATAAATTGTATTGATGAGGGAGGGAAGCAAGGAAATATTCAAGGCATTCTAAGAGATGTAGGTATTAGATGAATTTCATCCATGTAGATGAAAAAGAATTTCAGGAAAGGATGCCAATTTTTTGTATCCCATATGGAATAGGGAACCAGAGATAAAGTGGAAAGTATTTAAGACCCTCCAGTCTTAAAATATTTTGACTATGTTTTTGGGGAAATCCCAGGATTTCCACCAAAGGGAGACATTGATTTCACTATTTAGTTGGTGTTAATATCTACAAAAGTTTCCAAGACACCTTACATAATGGACACACTAGAATTGAAAGAGTTGCAAATGTATCTTAAAGAACGTTTGTTGTGGGGGTATATATACACAAGTGTGCTTCCTTGGGGAGCCCCAATTTATTTTGTAAAGAAGAACGATGGAACCTTAAGGCTATGTATTGCTTTAAAATAGATGAATAAGGTCACCATAAAGAACAAATATCCTTTTCCAATGATTTATGATTTATTTGATTAGTTGAAGGGTGAAAAAATATTTTCCAAGACTGACTTGAGGTCAGGTTATTATCAAATGAGGATAAAATAAGAGGACATCAACAAGACCACATTCAAGAAAATATATGTGCATTATGAATTTATAGTAGTTCCATTTTGCATATCAAATTCCCCATAAGTTTTCATGTTCTTGATGAGTGGAGTGTTGAGGAAGTACTTGGAAAAGTTTGTGATTGTTTTCTTAGATGATATTCTCATCTACTCAAAGAAAAAAGAGGAACATGTGCAACATTTGAGAATGGTGTTGCAAGATTTGAGAGAGCATAAATTTCATGCCAAACTAAGTGCATCTTTTATCAAAAAAAGTTTAACTACTTGGGGAATATTATTTCAACAGATGGGATAATAGTTGATCCTGAGAAGGTAGAGGCCATTAAAGGGTGGCCAGTGCTAAGAAATTTGATAGGGGTCGTATCATTTATGGGTATTTTCTGTTATTACAAAATATTCACAAAAGGATTTTCAAATATTGCAATCCCAATAACTTTTTGCAAAATAAGGGTGTGCAATTTTAACGGACTCCCAAATGTGAAGAATTTTTTCAGCAATTGAAATATATTGTGACAAGTGCATCAATATTAAATATTGTAGATCAAAATGAGTATTTTATGGTCTTCAATGATGCATGAAAAGAAGGGCTTAGTGGATTCCTCTCTCAAAAGGATCATGTGTATGCTATGAGTCTGAAAAATTAAAAGGGAATGGGAGGAATTATGCTACACATGACTTGGAATTAGCATCCATTGTTCATGTGCTAAAAATGTGGAGAAATTAACTCATGAGGCGAATATTTGAGCTAAGGACATACCACTATGGTCTAAAACATTTGTTTGGACAACCAACATTAAATCCTAGACAAACTAGATGGTTGGAATTTCTGAGTGAATTTGACATTGAAATTAAGCATATAAAAGGAAAATAAATTAAAGTGGTTGATGCAATCAACATAAAATATCATGAAATGCATATTTCAGCCACCAACATGTTCAACACAAATTTAAAAGATAGAATTTTAGCGGATACAAATTCATATAAGAAATGTTTAAAAATAAAATAAACATTACAGTAGAGAATTTTACAACAAAAGTTTAATTATTATGAGATCAAAGATGATGAAATCCTCATGTAGAAAGGAAAAATATATGTGCCAAATTTAGGAGAGATAAAAATTTCAGTGTTGCCGGAAATATACAATGTGTCATATGTTGGGCACCTAGAATATCAGAAAACAATTGCAGTTGTAAAAAGCCAATAGTTTTATCCATGAATGAAGAAATAAGTGGATAATTATATTTCATAGTGTATATAATTCCAAAACATGAAAACAAAGTATATACATCTAGCAAGGCGGATGCATCCATTGCTCATTCCTGAGTGGAAATGGGAAGTTGTTACAATTTATTTCATTAGAAAGCTTCCCGGAACTATGAAGCAACATGATTCCATCATGGTGGTGGTGGATAAATTAACAAAATATGTTAATTTTGTTCCTATGAAGACCACACATAAGGAAACAAACATTTCATAGATTTACATGAAGAAAGATTTTAGATTTCATGGCGTGCCAAAGGCAATTGTTTCAGATAGAGATCCAACATTTACATCAAATTTTTGAAAAGAATTATTTAAATTCTCTGGGGCAAATTTAAATCTTAGTAAAACATATCACCCAGGGTCTGATGACAATGTAAAGAGGACTAATAGAATCATTGAAGACATGCTCATAATGTATGTGATGGGCCAACCATTCAAGTGGGAAGAATACATCCACTTAGTATATTTTTCTTACAACAATGGGTATCAAGACTCATTAAACATTATCCAGTTTGAAGCATTTTATGGAAGGAAGTGTATCACACCACTGATTTTGGATAACCCAATAGAAAAAGTTATCATTGGGACAATTTTTTTGCATTAAATGGAAGAGAAGATGAGAAATATTAGGAAGAATGTAAAGGTTTCCTAGGACATGAAAAAAGTTATGCAGAAAAGAACATAGTTTTTATATATTTTAAAGTGGGCGAACATGCTTTTATAAAAGTAAAAGAAAAAATAATTTTGATAAGATTTCGTTGCTTCCCAAAGTTGGCAAAAATATATTGTGGGCCTTTTGCAATCTTAGAGAAAATAGGGCTAGTTGCATACATGATAGAATTTACTGCATCCATGAGATTGCTTAATGTATTTCATGTATGATTATCAAAGAAATATGTCCCTAAAAATAACCACATAATTGATTGGACTGTGATTCAGGTGGAAAATGAAGGGGATTTTTGGGTGGAACCAACATGCATCCTAGACTGGAAAGTCAAAGTTCTCAAGAACAAATACATAGGGATGGTAAAGGTTCAATGGATCTTCTAAGGTCCTGAAGATGCTACATGGGAGCATGAAGAAACTATGCAGGAGGAATACCCATAAATGTTTTCCAATTTTGAAGAAAATAGAAGATAAAAATGAAAGACTTAATTTTTGGGTAGCTAGATTTCAGAACCACGTCTCATAATTCTTGGTTACATGGATTTATAGAATTGAAGGGGCACATTCCTTGGGCCAATATGTTGAGAATAAAAATATATTTTGGTTAGGATTGTTGGGGAAGTAAATAGATTTCAAAATTTTATATTTCCAAATATTATGATGTAATTTGTATATGTGTTTGAGTATGGTGTTTTGAATCGAGGATGGTGCACAATTTTAGGGGAGGTGGAATGTAACATCCCCACTATAATCCCCAATTTAGTTAAGTCATATACTAAATGTTCTATGTTTTGCCCATTTTCCGAGGATTTTTTCTTTTTATTTTTTCCCGAAATCTAGTGAGAAAATATTGGATATGCATATTTGAGTGGCTAACTCTATATAATCCAAGTGGGATAGGGGTTTTTAACCCACTAAATCCATTTACATTGTTGGAACATATTATTTTATTTTTTATACTCTTGGTTCAAAGGTTGGAGCCGTTGTTCTTTCTAAATAAGTAAGAGGTTATATTTAATCCCAAAAAGCCAGATTTCAAGATCTTGCATATTTCATGATGTACCTATAGAAGTCCCGGTATCCTGACATGAAAAGTAGCGATAAGGTTTAGTTCTAAACACTGTTATCAAGCCTCTAAGTAAAGATCATTTGATGTCATCACCTCGTGCTCTCGCATTTCGGGAGTTGCTCGTCGAACACTTTCCAAACCTCCGAGATGCGATGTTGCGAAATCTTTTCAAGTCACTCAGGTAAATATCAAGAGTAATATTTTAAATCATAGTTAGTCCCTATCAAAATTTCGTGACTCGGCGATTCTTTCCTTAAAACGCAACACCTTGGTCACTCAGATCCACGAAATCGCGATATTCATTAATTAATACGGGTCACTTAAAAGCTTAAGTTAAGTCACAAATTATAGCTAATTTCTCAGCATCACGACTTTGGGATTTTGGGTCTCAAAGGCGAGAAGCGAAATCGTCAGATATGACGAGCGCCAAAAAGGGGATAAAGGACTAAAATCATGAAATTTAAGGAGCTAAGTTGGATTAATTAATGCCTTGAGTAGCTTTTAATCGTATGATCTACGGATGAAGCTTTTAATGTTTTCCCTTTTCCCAAGATATGAGTCGTCAAATATTTATGGAATTTATTTGAATTTCATTGAAGTGATTGATAGTAAGATCCCCCTTATTCACTAAAATCTTTCCATTAAATCATTTAATTTTTCTGTCGACAAGGACTAGAACAAACTTAAGTGTTTAAGCAAAGGGTTTTCTTTCATTATCTCAGATTTCCTTTTTATTGTGCGCATAACTATTTCACCAAGATAACTTCTGTCTGTGTTTTCAATATTTCGCGACAGGGGATCTGATTGCAAGGTCATACACCATGGCTCCACGAAAAGAACCCAAGGCATTCATCAAGAGATTAGGCCAAGGTTCATATATTTTTTCTGATACTTCGCCTCGAAGTATCAATACTATTAAAACATGGATTCATATTTTCGATGTTCTACAACCTGAGGTGATAAATTGGTCAGACGATTTCAGCGATGAGGAGAACAATGACATGTCCACAAAATACATAATTTTTTCTGAAGACGAGATGCACAAAATAGCAGCAAGGCCATGACTCCTCCCCTATTATGATATGGTCAAATGGGCACTGGACCATGTAGACCTCCTGACCAAAATAATTTTGAACAAACCAGAGGGAATATCTTATTAAAGGCTTGGGAGCAAAATATATAAGAGACCAGGGGGAGATCTAAGGAGGTGAGAAATTATTGCGAAGAAACATTCTCCTTGATAAATAAATATTTTCTATACCTGATGAGGAAGGTAGTGCCAGGACGATGGGAAAAATAAATATAGCAAAACATCTGGTAGATATCAAGAAAAATGTAGAAAAGGAACAAGCTGAAATATCCCAAATAAGCCAGGTTGATATTGTACAAGTGGACAAATGGCTAGTACAACCAAATCTACAATTGCGGTCTATTTTCACGGAAGACTGACAAGTGGGAAAAGGGTTGCCACAGTTGGAAAAGAGTTGTTACGCCTTTGAGGCCAACAACCAAGCAAAGCCTTCCAAGTTGATAGTCCAGTTGGTTGAAAGGTGTGTCAATTGCATTGAGCAGGTGAAAGGGAAGGCTTCTAGTGTTAAATAGCGATAGCTGTCAATCTGTTCTATTTCTGGAACCAGAAGAGAAAAGAAAGGAATGTGTTCTGCCTGCATGGGGGAAGACAAAGAGAAAGGAAATGAAATGCTTCCATTCCTCAATTGTAATCATTGTTTTCTAGAATGAATGGAGTTTGAAGTGTTTTTTAGGCTTGTATAAATAGGCATTTTGAAGAGAAACACGAGTCTTTTCCTTTTGGAGATTGTAATAGAGAAATTTTCCATCGCCAGGAATTAATACAAAGTGAATTGAAGACTCCATATTCCATCAATATCGAGTTATGTGCTTTCTTCTATTATTTCATGCTTCATGACGTTTTTATATGCATCTTTGATGAATGCTTTGACTGCAATTTGGTACAACCTCTACTGTGGCAATCATGTTTTAGTTATCTAATTATTTTCAGCTTTTCCTCTGTATCAGCTATTAGCAGGTACAAGACTTGTGGATTACTTAGATCGATATATTTTACGCTTCATTAAAGTGTTTCTCTTCTTTTTCTTCTTCTGTTACAGTGTGAGATTCCTCTTGAAATGATGCCTCACATTTTCTGACAACTCTATGTTTCTCTTTCGATTAATACATGGTTCCAAATTTTTAACTCAATTATAGAAAAAAACCTTCAATTTGTTGAACTACTAATTTGTCTCACTGAATTTTTCCCTCATATAAATCAAAAAATTGAAATAGCGACTTAAAAACAACAACCACTTAAATATGTATTCCTTAAATGAATGTCCTTGTTGCAAGGAAACCTCATATAGAACCTGGGCTATCAGACCAACCGGCATCTCCCTAAACCTCTTTGACACTATCCTAAGAATTACAACCACTCGGGTCAAATTGTAACATTTGTGGGAAGCCATTGAACAAGACACAACCACAGAAGAACAAGGGGAAGTTAGACAGAGACAACTTAGAAATCAACTATAGTTTCTCTTCCAGTTGTTCTCTCCTTCGCTTCCCTTTACCCTTTTCTATATGCCTAGACTCTATACTTCCTAGCCTTAAGTATAGACTTTGGAACAACATCTTTCTAGTGTCGTTGTCAGGGATGGAGAATCGTAGTCACTTTCCCTTGAGAGAACAACAGTTCCAAGTTTGATTTTTTGATAGTGAACAAAGAGCGAACACCTTGTTAAGGATAAAAATTTATCATTCACTTGGAAACTCCACTTTTAAGGAAGATGGCATCCTTTCAAATGAACACCAGATAAAACCCAGATGCTAAACAAACCGTGGTAGTTTCCGACCCCGAAAAAATACTAAAACCAAGGGGTCTTTTCAAACAAAATGATGTTGTTTACCAACCCAAGCCTACTTAGTCTAAAGATAAGACCTTTCTTGAACCTTCGTCCTTGCGAGAACCTTCTCTCAGAAAAACATCGGACAATGTTGTCGAAGCTGGGACCCTAAAATCCAAGCAAATCCTACCCAAGATTAAGACCGAGACCTCTATGATTACCTCTTACGACAGTACGGGTGACACACCTACCGAAAATCTCATCCCTATCGATATTCCATTGACTCTCAATATAACCCTCTCTGTCATGCAAGGCCTCGAAGAAGTTTCCACACCCATGAATTCGACACTGGTGGGATCTCCCATTTATATATCCTACAATTCAGAGGAACCAAGTCCTCATTTACCCTCTCCCTCTTTTCCCACTTTCACCTCCCCTGGTAAAAGGTTCCCCAACTTTTTCCCCCTACACCTTGTGGAAGCTAGAGAGTCACTATACATCTTCTCCAACCCTCTTTATAACACACCAATTTCCTCTCTTAGGTCATCCATGGTCGTTTCCGAAGGAGGAGCAGGGGGAGAAAGAGGTCAAGGCCAACAACCGCTCCCCAGGGTTTTCACCAATATACGCTCCCTTGGTCCTTCCTGTACCCCTCCATGATTTACCCAAAAATTATATGAAAAACTTACCCAAGTTCACAGGAGAAGGGGATCTAATCGTAGTCGAGCATATCAACTTCTTCAATTAATTCGTTGATATTCTAGGTCTTGAACACGAGGACGTGTATTACCGTTTGTTTGTCCAAACCTTCGAGGGACAGGTAATAACTTGGTTTCAGAGCCTGCCCCCAGGTTCAATATTATCCTACGATGCGCTAGAAGACCTTTTTTTCAAACAATGGGGCGAAAGAAAGGATCATTTGTACTATTTGACCGAGTTTGGGTCTTTAAATAAAAAGGGATCTGAAACTATTATAGAATTTATCCAAAGATTTAACAAATTGTAGAATAATATCCCGGTTGAAGTTAAACCATCCCAACCCACAGCCAAGGTAACTTTCGCAGGAGCTTTTGAACCCGATTTTTCTTTACTATTAAGAGAAAGGAGAGGGGCCGAATTAACCCGAATGTAAGATGAAGCTGTGGAAATTGAGTCGAACATGATGGCTTCAGGTAAATTAAAAGTGAAAATCGAAACAGGAAATAGGGAAACCAAACGTCTTAGAGAACAAGCAGGTCCCTCTAGATTTGGAAGATCCTCAGATGACAAAATGGATGACATGGATAGGATAAGAAAAGAGCTATCAAACAAAACATAAAGAATGGAGATAGACCAATCCAAATCATATCAATTCGTTAAGAGAGAATTCAGGAGAAACCCCAATCCTCAGAATCAACAAAGACATATTAGAAATGAAGATAAAAAAATTCAAACACCTCTAAAAAATGAAAATTTTATTGGAGGAAATGATATGCAAGAGTTCAAGGATTTGGAAGAAGATGTAAACAATTTAGGAAATGACTATATACAACATCACTTGACGAAAGAAGATTATGAGAAATCGCTAAACATTGAAAAATCATCAGGTGTAGATAATAACCTAAAAAACATTGATGATCTCACTTATCAAGGAATGGTTGACACCATTATGGCTGAGCTCCAACATAAATACAATATGAGGCCTAAAAACAACCCTGTGTTGACTACTCAACCCAAGAAAATTAAACTTACGAGCCCGTCCAGAAAGAGACCGAGACGCGAAATAACAAAGGGGTAGATTCGTAGAATATCAACGTAAAGGAAGTTGAAACCCAAGTGAGAAGAACTAATATAGTTGAAACACAGACACCTGAAATGCCCAAAACTGCCGAAAATAAAGCAATGCAAACAAATAAAATGGATAGGAAAGAGTCTGAAGTTTTAGCCAAGGAAACGGATAAAATTGCGGGAAGTTTCTGCCTAGAAAACAAGATAAATAAGATCAAGATACCAATACCTTTGATTGAGTTGGTGAAAAATCCTGTGTATCGAAAGACAATAACCAAGATGATAAATTTTTTAGATTTAGAGAGTCAGTCTGATGTGATAAAGCTAGAAGATGATAAGCCTAATATCAATTTTGGTCCACATTTTGAGGGTGCCAAAGATACCGTTGCCCCCTTCTATATTACCCTGAAAATGCACGATCAACTATTGCATAATTGCATGTTGGACTCTGGGGCCTCTCATAATGTAATGCCCAAATCCATTATGGATAGACTAGGCCTCAAAATCACCAGACCCTATGGATATCTTTACTCATTCGATTCAAGGAGAGTTAAATGCATGGGCTTGATCAAATATTTGGTAGTCTCCCTCACTCAGATTACAGTAAAAAATGTCCTAATGGATGTGGTTGTCGTTGATATACCCTTGAAATATGGTTTGCTATTATCTAGGTCTTGGGGAGCCAAGCTCGGGGGATCCCTTTAACTGGATATGAATTATGCCATGATCCTTGATTTTGGTGGGAAATTCACTCAGTTATACAGGGAAACACGGTTGACATATACGGTAAGTGATCCTCAAAATCCTAACAATTACCCTATTTATATCACCGATCAAGACCTGGGAAATTGTATTCTGTCTTTTGACGATAGTGAAAATAATTGTACGGAAGAAAGTTATATTGATGAAATCAAAGCTGAAAAGACAACTAAAAATATGTATAGCAGTGGAACTTGGAAAAAAAAATTTGATGGTGGTTCATCATGTGAAGGAGCAGGTGCGGGCATGCTTTTCGTAGCACCTAAAAATGAATTCGTCATCCCTTTCTCTTACAGGCTACAGTGGGACATAGACTATACAAACAATGTATGTGAATATGAAGCTCTAGTCTTGGGACTGGAAGCTACCAAGAAGCTAAACATAAAGAACTTAGAGTTCTATGGGGATGCAGAACTGATTGTGAAGAAGATAAATCGGAATTACTAGGCCAAGCACCTGAGACTGAGGTCCTACAGAAATTGCACTTGGGATCTAATGGAAAATTTATTTTCATCGGTAAAGGTTCATTTCATCACATGAGCCAAAATCCAACAAGCCAATTCACTGGCCAAAGCAGCATCGAATTTCCCTCCCCCTAAAGCTTTCAAATTAAAATACCGCATAGAGGTAAGGCACATACCATCCATACCAAACAACATACAACATTAGTAGGTATTCGAAAATGATGAACAAATCAGAAAGTTTATGGAAATGGTGGATGATTTCTCCAAAACTCGCATTGACTAGGAAAACCAAAATGACCATACCTGGATTATGCAGGAAGGGGAGGAGCCTCAGGAGTTCCAAGAAAAAATCACAAATCATCGCATGCTAGTGTTAAAAAATAATCAGATCCCTAAGGTCCTGATACCTATGGAAAGGTTGCTTGACCAAAACGACATGCCTCTGAAGTCTACCTTGCAGCCCCAACCAGAGGAGGTTGAAGACTATGACGTAGGCACCACTAAAGAACCTAGGATAGTAAATCTATCAAAGTACCTCTGTCCCGAGATGAAAATCAAGTATGCAGACTTACTCGGGCGATACAAGGATGTTTTTGCATGGACTTACGATGAGATGAGAACCTACGACACCTCTGTGATCAAACACAAGATACCTTTGAAACCAGGAGTTAAACCTTTCAAATAGAAGCTCACACAAATCAACCCCATTTTATTTCTCATGGTCGAAAGAGAAGTGAAAAATCTCTTAGACGCAAAAATAATCGTGCCTCTTAGGTACTCTGACTGGGTGGCGAACCTAGTCCTGGTCAGGAAAAAGAGTGGGGAAATCAGACTACGCATAGATTTCAGAAACATAAATAAATCCTCTCTCAAAGACAATTATCCTCTACCAAAGATGGATCACATCTTAGAAAAGGTAGTTGGTGCTAATAAAATGTTGATGATCGATGGGTTTTTGGGTTACAATCAGATCGCAGCCAATGAAAAGGATAAGGAAAAAACCTCTTTCACTACGCCTTGGGGTACATTCATGTATGAAAAAACGCCTTTTGGTTTGATGAACACAGGTGCCACCTTACAAAGAGCTATGGACATCACCTTTGTCTATGAAAGAGATGTATTTGTGGTTATTTACCTCGACGACTTGACTGTGTTCTCTAAATCTGATGAAGACCACCTAATACACCTCCAACAAACGTTCGAGAAATGCCGAAAGTTTGGTTTGTCCTTGAACCCCCAAAAATCTCATTTCGTGATGCAAGAAGGTAAACTCTTGGGCCATATTTTGTCTTGGGACGGAATTAAAATCAATCCTAAAAGGGTTGAAGCTATAAACACCATAAATATTCCTAGAAATGTTAAAAAAATTCAGTCTTTTTTAGGAAAAATAATTTTTTTGAGAAGGTTCATTCTGAATTCTATTGAAATTGTGAAATTGATCACATATATGCTCAAAAAAAATAGTGTAGTCAAATGGACGGCTGAAGCCAAAGCGTCATTTTCCCAGATAAATAAAGTTATAAGTGAAGCACTTGTACTAGCGAACCCTGATTACCTGAAGGAGTTTTTGATTTTTCATTCACATTTGAACACACAATTGTGGCGCTACTCCTCCAAAAAAATGAGGAAGGTTTCGAGCAACTGATAGAATTCTTCAGTAAAAGTCTTAGAGATGACAAATTAAAATATGATATAATGGAAGAACAAGCATAGGCTATGGTAAAGGCGCTAAAAGCTATCAAGACTTATGTGCTACACTCCAAGGTGATAACATATGTACCTACCTTTGTTGTAAAAGACATATTGGTACAACTTGATAGTGACGGAAAGAGGGGTCGATGGCTCACCAAGATTCAAGAATTCGATCTGGAAGTGAAGCTGACAAAACTAGTAAAGGGATAGGGTTTGGATAAGCTCATGGCTGAAACAAATTTCCAAGAACTCGGGATAAATAACTTGTAGTAATAAGAAGAAGATGTGGACATAGATGCTTTCGATGACCAAATATTTGTGACTAAGATCGAAGAGAGGTTTGTTTTATCAAGATGGTCTCCTACTTATTGATCCTCAAGTGCCCTGATGATCTATCTCCATCTAAGACCAGGACACTAAAGCTACATGCGGTGCACTACTGTATATCCAAAAGCAAATTGTATTGGAAGGACCCATTAGGCTTCCTACTGGTTTGTCTAGTGGAATCTGAAACAAAAAAGTTCATAAATGAATTTCATGAAGGAGTATGTGGAGGACATCACGCGTGGAGGGAGACAACTTATAAAATCTTGAGAGTGGGATATTATTGGCCTAGGCTATTCTCAGAGGTCAACGCTAAATTCAAAGCCTGCAACCCTTGTCAGTTGTTTGCAGGAAAACAAAAACTCCCAGCTCTACCTCTGGTCCCGGTAAAGGTAGAAGCCCCCTTTCAAAAATGGGGATTGGATTTTATAGGCAAAATCAACCCACATTCCATCACTGAACATAAATGGATCCTGACTGCCACAGATTACTTCACCAAATGGGTGGAGGCCATTCCAACTAGAAAGGCGACTGATTCAATGGTTATAGATTTCCTGGAAGAGAACATACTGTCCAGATTCGGTTGTCCCTGAAAGATAGTCACGGATAATGCCCAGCAATTCAAGTCTATGGAAATGGTTAGTTTTTGCCAAAAATATAACATCATATTGGGCCACTCCACTGCATATTACCCTCAAGGAAATGGGTTAGCCGAATCATCAAATAAAATTTTAATTACCATAATTAAGAAAGTGTTGAGTGAGAACAAAAAATCTTGGCATGTGCATCTCAAGTATGCTTTATGGGAAAATCGGATAGGCACAAAGAAATCTATTGGCACTTTGCCTTTCCAACTGGTATACGGGACTGACATGGTACTACCTATAAATCTAGCGCTCCCTATGATGAAGTTCTGGCAAGATGAGAAAGAATATCCAAACCATGTCACAAGAAGAATAAATCAGTTGATTGAGGTCCAACAACACATGACTGAGGTGGAAGAAAGGATGCAGAAATACCATGACAACATGAAAGCATTGTTCAACCACAAGGCCAATAACATAGGCTTCCTCCTCGATGATTTTGTTTTGAAATGGGATGCTAGAAGGGAAGACTCGAAAAAACATGGTAAATTTGATCATATATGGTATGGACCGTTCAAAGTCTTAGCTTCTGAAGGGACGAATTCATTTCTGTTGGATAATTTGGATGGTAAAATACTCAATGCCCCTGTCAACGGGAATTATTTAAAGCACTATATGCAATAAATGAGTTCTGAATCTTCACTGTATATATCGGTTTGTGTTTTCTTCTTTTTATAGCTTTTTGGTAAGTTCACTTTCATCGAAAATAAAACAGGTTAGTGATTTCTTTTTGAAGTAGAGATATGAAATTTACAACACATTGAATCCCATAAATCTCGAAGGGCCTGATACTCTTCATGTTGTTCCTTACAGGATTCCGGCTTACAACACAAACAATAAAAAGAGAAAACAAATGATCATGTATCAGGAAATTGACTCACCTGGAACAATTGACAAAATTTGTTAGAAGAGAACGAAATGGTAAGGTGAAGGTATGAATTCCTAAAGTATTTGGGTTTTCAAACGAATATCACTTAAACATAGCATGGTCTCACGAGTACGATATATTCACCTAAGATTTCTTTTAAAGAACAACTTTTACTATGGACTCTAAAAGGGCACACACACACAAAAAAGAAAAGAAAAAAGAGAAGGGTTTCCTCAGAGTCAGGATTGTGTGTCAACGTTCGGTTCTTTTTGAAGTCCAAAGCCTTCTCCTTTTTCCTTTTCATCCTTGGCCTTCTCTCCTTAAGCTCTGACACCTTCCCATACCCTCCATAGAGGAAGAAGAGGTTACTCTTTAGTTCTGGAAACTGGCGAATGAATCTTAGAAAATAAGTTGGCCTTCACGACTCCTCGGTCTCCTGCTGAAATGAATTTATGCGTAGGATCATCCTAACTCTCTTAGGTCTTTTGACAGGTTTCAAATGGTTAAGACTTTCTCAGGGGAAGACCCCTGGAAATAAATTCTCCCATAAAATTCCTACAGACTAGGATGTTTTGAAGGTCAAGAGAAAGTTAGTCCAGAGTGCTCAAAGCAAGGTGACATGCCACTGTAGTGAATATTACACAGAAATCACCCCTGGTATACTTTATACTGAATTGATTGCCCCCACTTCATATTTCAAAGTAAATTATAAGACAGATGGTGAAAGGAAATTCATAATTGATTTCCCCCATCTAGTCCAAAGAGATTATGAAAGGAAATTCATAAAATGATTTCCCTCATCTCAACATTTAAATGCAAAATGACAGTTTGGAGTGGTGAAAGGAAATTCAATAAAGGGAACTAGATAACTTCACCGGGGTACTGAACGGGCTCGCTAGAAGTGAAACAATATCTAAGATATCTATAAGGCTATCATACATAAATCATATTACACTCTAGTAACTAGCCTTTTTGAAAACTGGATCTACAACCCAAGTTCACATAGGTCTCCCTGATTTAAAGCATGGAATTTGCTTCGTTTTGATGCAAGACAAAACCTACAACACTTGTTGAATTTCCTAAGATCGTTTGGACCATATTAAGTAGACCCGATGTCAATATCGAGAAAGGGAAAGTTGTCGAATGGACTATAGATGAGTTTTGAAAGCATGTCGAGTTTTGAAAAGTTTTCCGGAGATAAAGTTGAAACCTGAAAGTCCCTCTATATCCTCCTTCCAAACAAGTTTCACAGAAGAAGGTTAATGACTCCATTTACCCAATACAGGCACTTGGTATATTATTCTTCTCATCCCACAAGGAGATGAGATCCCTAGTTGGAGCCTATGTTGGAACATATTATTTTATTTTTTATACTCTTGGTTCAAAGGTTGGAGCCGCCCTTGTTTCTAAATAAGTAAGAGGCTATATTTAAGCCCAAAAAGATGGATTTCAGGATCTCGCATATTTCATGATGTACCTATCCAAGCCCCGGTATCCCAACGTGCGAAGTAGCGATAAGGTTTAGTTCTAACCACCATTATCAAGCCTCTAAGTAAAGATCATTTGATGTCATCACCTCATGCTCTCGCGTTTCGGGAGTTACTCGTTGAACACTTTCCAAACCTTCGAGATGCGAAGTTGCGAAATATTTTCAAGTCACTCAGGTAAATATCAAGAGCAATCTTTTAAACCATAGTTAGTCCCTATCAAAATTTCACGACTTGGTGATTCTTTCCTTAAAACGCAATACCTTGGTCAATCTGATCCCCGAAATCGTGATATTCATTAATTAAGACGGGTTAATTAAAAGCTTAAGTTAAGTCACAAATTATAACTAATTTCACACCATCACGACTTCAGGCTTTTGGGTCTCAAAGGTGAGAAGTGAAATCATTCGATATGACGAGCATTGAAAAGGGGATAAAGGACTAAAAGTACAAAATTTAAGGAGCTAAGATGGATTAATAAATGCCTTGAGTAGTTTTTAATCATACGATCTACGGATGAAGCTTTTAATGCTTTCCCTTTTCCCAAGATACGAGTCATCAAATATTTATGTCATTTATTTGAATTTCATTGAAGTGATTGACAGTAAGATCCCCCTTATTCTCTAAAATATTTCCATTAAATCATTTAATTGTTCTGTCGACAAGGACTAGAACAAACTTAAGTGTTTAAGCATAGGGTTTTCTTTCGTTATCTCGGCTTTCCTTTTTACTGTGCGCAGAACTATTTCACTAGGATAACTTCTGTCTGTGTTTTCAATCTTTCGCGATAGGGGATCGGATTGCAAGGTCATACACCATGGCTCCACGAAAAGTGCTCAAGGCAGTCATCGAGAGCTCAGGCCAAGGTTCATATATTGTTTCTGATACTTCGCCTCGAAGTATCAATACTATTAAAACATGGATGCATATTTCCGATGTTCTATAGCCCGAGGTGATAAATTGCTTGGATGATTATGACGATGAGGAAAACGATGACAAGTCCACCAAATACAAAATCATTGCTCAAGCAGAGATGCACAAAATAGCAGCAAGGCCACGACTCCTCCCCTATTATTATATGGTCAGATGGGCACTGGACCATGTAGACCTCCTGACCAGAACGATTTTGAACAAACCAGAGGGAATATCTTATTAAAGGCTTGGGAGCAGAATATATCAGACAGTAGGTGGAGAGCTAAGGAGGTGAGAAATTCTTGCGAAGAAATATTTTCCTTAATAAATAAATATTTGCTAGACCTTGATGAGGAAGGAAGTGCCAGGACGATGGGAAAAATTAATATAGAAAAACACCTAGTAGATATCAAGGAAAATGCAGAAAAGGAGCGAGCTGAAATATCCCAAATAAGCTAGGTTGATATGGTCCAAGTGGAGAAATGGCTAGTACATACAAATCTACAATTGCGATCTATCGTCACGGAAGATCGAGAAGTGGGTAAAGGTTGCCACAGTTGGTGAGTAGTTGTTACACCTTTGAGACCAACAACCAAGAAGACCCTTCCAGGTTGATAGCCCAAATGGTTGAAATGTGTGTCAATTGCATTGAGCAAGTGAAAGGGTAGGCTTCTGGTGTTAAATCGCGACAGATGTCAATCCATTCTATTTCTAGAGATAGAAGGGCAAAGAAAGGAATGTGTTCCGCTTGCATGGGGGAAGACAAAGAGTGAGGAAATGAAACACTTCCTTTCTGCAATTGTAATCAAATTTTTCTAGAACGAATGGAATTTGAAGTGTTTCTTAGGCTTGTATAAATAGGCATTTTGAAGAGAAACAAGAGGCTTTTTCCTTTTGGAGATTGTAATAGAGAAATTTTCCATCGCCAGGACTTAATACAAAGCAAATTGAAGACTCCATATTCCGTCAAGATTGAGTTATGTGCTTTCTTCTTTTATTTCATGCTTCATGACGTTTTTATATGCATCTTTGACGAATGCTTTGACTGCAATTTGGTACAACCTCTATTGTGGCAATCATGTTTTAGTTATCTAATTATTTGCATATTTTCCTTTGTATCGGCTATTAGCAGGTACAAGACCTGTGGATTACTTAGATCGCTATATTTTACGCTTCATTAAAGTGTTTCTCTTCTTTTTCTTCTTTTGTTACAGTGTGAGATTCCTCTTGAAATGATGCCTCACATTGTCTGACAACTCTATGTTTTTCTTTCACTTCATACATGCTTCCAAATTTTTAACTCAGTTATGGAAAACGACCTTCAATTTGTTGAACTACTAATTTGTCTCACGGAATTTTTCTCTCGTATAAATCGAAAAATTGAACCAGCGACTTAAAAAAAATAGCCACTTAAATCTCTATTCCTTAAATGACTTTCCCTGTTGCAAGGAAACCTCATATAGAACCCGACCTCTCAGACCAAACCAACATCGCCCTAAACTTCTTTGACACTATCTTAAGAACTGCAACCACCCAGGCCGAATTAGAACATTTGTGGGTAGCCATTGAACGAGATACAACCACACAAGAACAAGTGTAAGTTAGACACAGACAACTGAGAAATCAACTATAGTTTCTCTTCCAGTTGTTCGCTCCTTCCCTTACCTTTTATCCTTTTCTGGAGGCCTAGACTCTATATTATCTAGCCTTAAGTACAGACTCTGTAACAACATATGCATTCATAAATGAAATTCAAACAATGGAAAATTGTGATTTCATCCATATTTATGTCATTGGATTTCGACGAAAAAGGCCAAAACGTAGAACAATTAGACAACACCATTTAATTAATGAATAATGTAGAAATGAATGTGGGTATGGCCAAGCAATGTAATATGAAAAAAATATTTTTTGATTTTAATAAAAATAATGTGATACCAGCTACTATGAATATTTATATATATGGGGGCTGACTAATCCAAAAGCAAGGGGAATGTCTGGGAAAATATAAGAGGGAAAAACCACATTTCTTAATTTTATTATCTTTTGGGTCAACCATCTATTTTATGTTAGATTATTGTTAGGCGGAAATATTGTCATTTAATTCCATTGTAGTATTTTCCCAACTATTTAATTTGTCAATCCGAGGTTCATAGGATTACGAAGCACACACACTATATATGCAAGACTGAGGTAGAATTAATCTAATCTAAATTGTTGAAATGAAATTAATCTAGGAAAGCATTGAAAAACTAAGTAGGAAATCAGGAAATTAATCTAGGAAATCAATACAACATGTGAAGAGTTGAATGGTAAAATACATATGTGAGCTCACACAATATATCAATCTCAAATTATATTGCAAGAGTGAAATGACAAAGCATGAAAGAATAACAAAGCTAAGAATCAAAGCTAAGAATCCCCTTCTCCTAATTACAAGACAAAATTATGAATTACATCCCTCCATTATGAATTACATCCTCATTATGAATAACATGACTCTTCTCTAACTCCCCCAACATGAAGAGAGAACACTCTCTTTTATACATGAGAGTCTCATAATTACAGATCCACTATTCTCTCAACTTATTCCTTCAAATCCTCCACAAATATCTTGGATAAGATATCCTATCTAGATCTCTATGATCTTCTCCTTGAAGTTAGCTTAAATGATTGTCCCAAATATTCTTCAAATCTTCAAAGCTTGAAGATGAAATTCGAATTTGAGGCTAGGTGGTAATATTTGATTTTGTTGAAATCTTCACATATGCTTGCACACATCATCAAACTCATCCAACCTTGATATATAATGAAAATATGTTATTTTTGTAATATTTAATCATAAACTCACTTATAATACTAAAATGAATAAAGTGGAAAATAATAAGGTGAAACCCAAGTGTATTTATGGAAATGGTATGATGGAAGGTTAATGGGATGATGAAATGTAAGGAATAGTGAAGAAAAAAAAGGATATAAATGTGACATTTCTGAGGCCCAACATGCCCCCCAACTCAACTTGTTGCATGTCCTCATGCAACCATGCATGGATCTTCTTAAAAACTTTTGGCATTCAAACTATGTCTTTGATTGATGATGTCCTTATGTGTAACAGCATGTGAAATTTTCTTATGGTTGGTTATTGTGTGACAACCATGAATACAAAAGATGTTGGTTCTTGTGTTAACAAAATTCATTTCACTTATTTATTTTCTTGCTGCAATAATTTAGCCATATACTCACTGGAAATAATAAGCTATCAATGTGCATAAGAAAACATCATTGTGTATAAGAAAGCCTTTTCTTTATCTTTATGAATCATGCCAATATGTGTATCAATCGAAATGCAACAAAGTGTTGTTGGAGAAGAAATATTAGTGAATCGTAAATGGAATGATGAGATGGTAAAATGGAATAATGGTAATGAATATGTAGTGAATATAGGTTCCCTCCCCCCCCAACTGAAGTGGTTGCATATCCTTATGCAACTTTGCATAGGTTATGAAAGTAAAAAAGGAATAGAGCATGGTGAGGGAATTTTCCAAAGTTATTCATTACTAGCAAATAAGGAATTATGTGATTAAAGATTAGAAAAGAACATACCTCCACTTACCTAAGAATCACGATGAACAATGCAATAGGAATATGGTTGGTGCTAGTACTGGAGCATCGAAGATGTCACTGCTGCAGGATCATGAAAATGGAACTGCTAATGATGTTACTGCTTTAACTGGATCATGGGAAGTGAAGGAATCTGAACTGTTATTGTTGAATCATGTGGAAGACAGAGAATATGGAACTGTGGTACTCTCATAGATCCGATATCAAACTGCTGCGACTGCTGAAGGGCTCATGAAAAGGTGTATAGTCTTCACCCGCTACAAAACCGATGGTACAATTCTCATCATGCGAATGAATGTGTCGATGTCAAGCATGAAGATAAATCATTGGATTACCAGCCATTGATGAACTTCGTTAACCAATGTGAGAGAAAATCACTAGTGAATTCAATGAGTGTCAAGGTACCCGAGTACATCTTGCGAAGTGTGAATAGATGTGCTGATGTCGAGCCACTTGCAAGATCTAACGATCAAGGGACATTTATGTATTCCCATGATTGCTAGCGAGAGAGCTTGCCATTAAGGCATGCAAGCCTCAAGGTACTCCAAAGGAACTCTAGTCTATATCCCAGATAAGGTGTCGAGGTCGATGGGGCAAGACTGTCGAAAGGTGGGCCTTAAGGAATCCCACATCAATCAACATGAGTTTATAAAAATATTGGTAGGACTATAGATGTTAATATCTCAGTAGAAACATGGTTTATGGCAAGGAAATGTAATCATGGAAAAGGGAGTTTGTTTTATTCAGAAGGAAAGCTAGAAAGACAAAAATAAAATGAAAAAGATAAGGGAATGTATGCAACTCAGAAAATAATAGGCATGTGTGAAGTCATGAAAGTTAAGGCACTGGAAAATGGCTTCAACACAGGGATGACCAATCGGTTTTGAAGGAGAAATGAGACAGTGTTACGGCATGAAATTTGGCAAAATGTTGTTGTGTATCACCAAAATGTTTCTGTGTAACAAAAAAATGTTGATGTGTAACAACAAAATATTTATGTGCAACAACAAAATGTTGTTGTGTAACAACACAATGTCTCTATGTAACAACAAACATCAGGATGTGCAAAAAGTTTCTATGTATCAGCAAAACTGTTTATGTTGAGTAACAATTCCTTCAAGTTGTCTAGCAAAGCATGTGTTTCTAAAAAATGTTGTGATTCATGAAAATCACTGCAGCAACAAAGTGTGAGTGTCCTCGTTCCTACAAAAATTAGTACAAATTCTTGCATAAAAATTGTGAGATTTGTGAAGAATATTACATGCAAAACAAAAATAAGTACGAATGTGAGAAAATCATAGAAATAAACTACGTTTTTATACCTGTTGTCCTTGCATATTGGTTTTTCTTCGATTGTTGTGACAGTGACAAAAAAAAACATAAATCGTGAAAACAACTCAGGAATTTTTAGAATGTCCATTTGCAAATTTTTATTTTAGTTTTGAAGTGTTTTTTTATTTATATTTTCATAATGTTTTTATAAGTTTTGTTTTGTTTTTTTTTTATTGTTTTTGTTTTATAATAAAACAAAAAAGCTTCCTCTTTCAGGGTTTCTCCAACCGATAACAAATAAAATCTCCAAAAAAGAGCAGCATAGAAACCCTAGCTCCCGTGCTCCTGGCTCTCCCGAAGGCCGCCGACCCGACGTCTTCTGCTCTCCTGTGCTGCAGCCGCATTTCAATGGCGGCCCCCCCATCTCCATCGCACAGTGGCGCTCCAGGTAAGGCCGCGGCATTGGCTGCGGGCCTCGCCCGCCCTCCTTCGCAGAAGATGCAGTCTGCGACCCCTTCGTCTCCAAAAAACGGTGGCTCTCCTGGTAATTGCGCAGCAAAAGCTGCGCCCCTCTCTTCCTCGGCCGCGATCTCATCTGGTGGGCCAAGTTCTCTTGCAGGTGCTTCTCCGGGAGCTCCGTCGGCAGCGGCCTCACCCCCTCTGGTGCCGACCCTTTCCTTCAAAGAGGTGGCTTCGCGTCAAGGGCCCCTCTTCGGTCTGCGTGCAGTGATTCCGAAGGTTGCAACTCTTCAAGGTCACCCCTCCGGCCTGCATGCAGTAGTTCCTGAATCTCTGGCAATCTCCATTTCAATGCCGCAAGAAGTCATCACTCATGCTCGCCATTATAGTAGGCATGCTCTAGTTTGCAGATTCAATGGGTTTTGGCCCTCTGTTCCAGATTTAATCTCTTGGTTCTCTTTCGAATGGTACCCGTTCTTAGACGGAGAATTCATCCCCTGCCCTTGTGCAAAAGGGTTTTTTGTGGTAGTTTTTGACTCTACAAGTGACAGAGACAAAGTGTTTAACTCCGGGCCATGGTTCTAGGGCAGAGCAGGCCTGTCCATGCAACATTGGACCCCTGCCTTCGACCCCTCCACGGATTGTATCTCTTCAGCCCCAGTTTGGGTGAGACTCCCGTACTTGCCCTTGCATTTTTGGGGGGATGAATCTCTCCATTCGATTGGCAATGGCCTCGGCAAGTTCCTCTGCAGAAGTCCGGACTCCAAGCCAGCCCGCTCCACCTTCACCCGAATCTGTGTGGAAATGGATTTCTCCAAAGGTTTCCCAGCTGAAATTATTCTTCAAGGCAAGGACTACTCAAGGACCCAAAAACTCGATTATGAGAACCTAAGCTTCAGGTGCAGGAACTGTTTCGAAACGGGGCATTTAGCCCGTCACTGTGGGAAACTTCCCAGGAAAAAAAGGTCATCCAAGCCCACCTGGTGGACGGGGGTACCAACGACACCATGCCCTGAAAGTAAGACCCTTGAAGAGGTAGAAGAGGCAGAAGTTGAAGACGAAATCAAACCCCCTACTAAGGGGGAAGCAGAAGACTCTCCCAAGTCGCCCTCCCAGCAAGATCCCCTGGCCTCAAGCTGGGCAGACTTAGCTGATAAGGAAGACGCTTTAGGCCTGTCGGAAAGCCATACCATTGACCAGAGCAATGAATGGCAAATAGTGTCAAAGAGGAAAAAAAACTTCCAACCTAGAAGTGATGTAATGACGCGAAGCCGTTCAGGCTCGCTGAAATAGTCTTTGTATTAGCGAACTAGTACTGAGTCAGGTTATTTAGGTTTATGTTTTCAAGTTTACAAGCAAATTTCTACCGATGTATTGAACCCCGGTGGCACGTCCACTGTTATTAATACAAAGCTCCTCTAATCGTTTCTGTCAAAAAAAAAATAAAAAATAGTAATTATTATTATTATTATTTTATTTTTTTTCGTTTTATAATAAAACAAAACAAAAACATATATAAAATATAATTTAATTACAAAATAAACACAATAAATGTTTATTTGTATTTTGACAAAAACATAAATAAATGTTATTTTTATTAATTATTTTTGTTGTTATATAACAATAATTTTTTTTTGTCAACCCCAAACAATAATACAATAATACCAATTATTGCTGGCAAATTATACTTAATACAAAACCTTACAAACTGTAATTGTCATACAGAAATCATGTGAATTATTAGAACCAAAATCCAATTTTTCTAATCGTTTAATGGGAACAAGGAAAATCCAAAGAGTGCTAATTAGTAAATCAAATTGGACTCTTAGATCACATGCCACATGGAGCAGAGTTTGTTATTAACTTGATTTCTTCTTTTTGGAGGGTGCTTGTTATAAACTTAATTTGCACCATACATGCTTACTTGGCATCAGGCCATCTCAGATCCCTTGTTTGCCAAAGCACTGTTGAACAACTCTTTAAAAAACCTCTTTTATAAGGGCCCACATGCCCTACTCCATTACTGCACGCATGTACATGCTAGTTGACCTAAAACAACCCGCGTGGACCTACAAAAGCAAGAAAAAGGGAAAGTTGTTGACGAAACACACAGCTTTGGGTGAGTTAACTGAAACTCCCGACCATGCATGGCCGAGGGTTCATCCAAATACCTAGCTTCTTCTAGCCTATAAAAGAAGGGTTAGGGGTCCCATTTGGAAGAGGAGAGTAAGAGTAAAGAAACTCTGACCAATTGCACATTCCCATTGTCCCAACCCTTTAGCCATCCTTGTGCAAGAAGAGATAGAAAGCAATGAAGTTGGAGTACATTTGAAGAGGAGCCCAGGATTAGGTTTGCGGAGCAGTGGTTGGTCTCAACATTGTAAGTTGATTCATTAAAGTTAATAATAAATAAATGTTTTTCCCGTCCCACTATATGAGTTCTTCATAGTTTAGTAAATATATGTTTGAATCTCTAACCCATTAGTCTGTAGGTAAAATGCATGTGTAGTTTGTTTCTTGTTTTGTAAGCAAGTCAGCCTTGGGAGGAGAGTTACTAACAAGCGATCAAGTGTGAAGAAGGATCGACATCGAACATTCGAAACAAGGTATGTTGGTCTAACCATGTATTTACTAAAAAGAAATTGGGATTAGGTCTTGGACGAAGGTAGAAAGTAGATTTATTCTGGTCATATCTACATGCATAATATAACCCTATTTGCTAGTCTGTAGAGGCATTTCCCACCACAACATAATTGGTGACCATACTGGGGAAGTCTCTAGGGTTCCTGGGAATTTTATTTTTTGGGAAGTTTTAAAAGACTGGTTTTCTTTCCAGTTTTTTGAAGTTTCTGCAAAGTCTAAGCTGACAGAGAAGCTGGTCTTCCATACCAGTTATCTCTGATTTTTGCTTGACTGTGTTTTTTTGAGACCCACAGAGGTACACACAGCCTACATAAGGTCTGCACGCGTGTACTCGTGCCCTACTTAATTACAACACGTGTGTAAACGCTAGCTAAAGAAGTAACAATAGCGTGTAGATTCCAGAAAATTTTGGAGGTAGTCATCCTCTTCCCTATCAGAATTAGTCATTCTCAGGGGTTTTCTAGAACTCTTTCTAGTCTTGGTTGTTTGCAGTCTCATCTCAAATTGGTTTGTTTTATGAATTTTTTCCTTACATTGTTTTCCTTTTTTCTATTAAAGAGAGTGTCTAAGCCTTCAAGAGATCCTAGTTCTCAATATCAGTGGTCTCTTCCTGGTTTGGATTTTCTGTTTTTATTTGTTTTAGATTTTTAGAGATACACGTGGCCTGTATATGGCCAGCACACGTGTACATTCCCTATGGCTCTACACAACTTGCGTGCACACGCTTGTTGTTGAATTGTCAGTAGTGTGCTTGTGCAAGATAGTTTTTTTTTAGGGTGAGGCAGTCATCCTTTCCTTTGACAGGAGTTATACCTCTCAGGTTTTTGAATCTCTGTCCTAGCAGTCAGTAGCTTAGGGTTGATCTTAGCCATAGTTTTCTTTTTCATTTAAAAGTTGTCATGAAAACAAATTTCTTTAGGGTTTTTAGACAAGTGTTAGAGTCCTTTTTTAAGTTGCTAGTGTGTAATTTCTTGAAGTGATTCTTTGCGATCTGCGATTAGGCCAGAATTTTTTTTTGGTTTTTACTTTGATATTTTTCCTTTTTTCTTTGTGAGCATTCAAATAAAAAAAAAATCTTTCATTTTTCTTGTTTGGTTGAAAAGTGTTGTTTTGCATTAGTAACCAGGGAAAAGTCTTTTCTTTCATAAGTTCTTTGCAGTTTACTTAGATCATAAGTAGCTTGTAGTCGATTGAAATTCTATTTTGAGTTTGCTGTTAAAAAATCTTAGAAAAAAGAAAAAAAAATTGAAAAGTTGTTGAAATTTTGCATTAAGTGAAGGTTTTTCTTTCCAGATTTTTGTTCATTTTTACTTTCATCTTTCCAACATCATTAGTTTCACTTCCATACCCTTTGACATAAAACAAGCCATAAAATTAATGCTAAATCTAAAATTTATTAGACTTTTATGTTTGTAGGGTTAACCAACTAGTTCAGGATTAGGGCTTTGGATTAGGTTGGAGAGGAAACTCTTCAAGGCCATTAAAATCAAACATTGGAATCTGAGTTAGGGAGTGTCCAAGTCCAATATCATGAAAGTTATCCGGGACCCCCCTCTAACACAGGGGATAAACACGAGGTCATGTGCGGAAAGGTAGTGGAGATAACCCCTCCAAAGCTAGACCAATTGTAGTGGAGAACACATATAGAGGGCTTGTCTTGGGATTCCGTTGATTGCATTTTCCACGGGGCTTCGTGGGTATTGAATCCATTCAAGGTCCTCATTTTTCTTCTGGGCCACTTTCTCTCGATACCCTTGACAGGTTTTGGGCTCGGTACCCTGCTTATTGTGGTCTACCCGACTTTTAACTATACCCGCCTGGTCGACTATTCGCGCGTTGGCAACCTAGTTGCCTATATTTTTTAGCGACATACACAGGTGACCGTGGGGGTATACTGTGGTACCTAGGACATACATTAGGCCATGCTTTGCAGAGTATACCTAGAGGATGCTTCTATTTTTGAGTTTCACTTGCAACAGTAAGTTTCTCTAGTGTTGGTTGTTGTAATTGGTCTTCCAATTAATTTAGTGTTTGCCTGTCTTATCTTATAGGGACTTTTTTTAGTGTATGTTACTTTTGAATGATTAGAACGCCCTAGAGTTTCTTTGATATTCTCACATAGTAGAGGATCACGAGCTCCGTCGGTCACGAAGGCTTCTTGGCCTACCGCCGGTTACACTGGAGCCACCCGCGCCACCACTAAGGTGAAAGCTAGACCAACAAGGGTCTTTTGAAGAAACTAGGTCACAAGAAATTGTGCTCGACCAACATCCAAAGGAATTGACCATTTTAGACCTTGGAGCGAAAGATTTTCGTCTGGTTGAAACCTCCACCACTGATCTTTCAGCACCCACCATCATATCGATTCATCCTTACGTGTGCCAGACAATGTCGCACACAACAATGGAAACAAATGTTGTTACTCCTTCTGGGAATTCTTCAATTCCCATTACGATTGTCACCATAGGAGAGTTTCCACCTCCTAACCCACCGTCACTGGTTCAAGCCACCATGGTATTGAGTGCCTCTACATCACACAGTGGTCTTATCTCATATTTGGTGGCGGCCACAATCCCTTTCACACCAAGTGAAATAGGCCCTCCGTTCTCATACGGGATACCTAGTTTACATACAAGACCTGTACTTTCCTACTCCAGTTCATAGACTTCAAGTTTGGGGGCAGGGATCTCTAACTCTCCTCTGCAAGGACATATGGGGGGCACTCCTACTCCTTTTAACATTTTACCTTATGGGGGAGGTCATATACCTCCTCCGTCCCCTTCACTCGGTGGCATGCATCAGCAATCCACCGGGCCACCTGCACACCATAGTTTATTTGGAGCGGGGAGTCAAGGACCACCTTCACATAATATGTCGGTAGGTTTGACACTGTTTTATTTGTTCGGTGTGTTTGGTAAAAATGCCTTCTCGTCAGCTGCTTTCTCGACTGGGGGAAATCCCAGTTTCAAACAATCTATTCCTATCCAGGGTAGTATTCTTGTACAGGGGGCACACCTAGAAACTTCTTCCACATTAGAGCCTTGGAATTCTTGGCAGGGATCCATTCCCTCGTCCGAAATGTTGATCTAGGGTAATTATTTCCACAATCAACGGAACCCCAGACAAAGTACTATGCCTATCCCCATGGGACCGACATGGGGCAACCCTTCCCAAAGTCCTTTGAATGTAATGCATGCCCAACCATCTATGTCCTATTTTGGAAATCAGCCAATGATGTCTCCTCACATGAAAAATCCATACAATGGCCATGGTCATGGTTTTTACTAGAATCTGGGCCAGTAGCTAAACTTTTCCTGGCAACCTGGTGCTAGTCAAACTCCAGGTCCCTTTTTCCCAGGTTATCACCAACAACCCAAACTACCTTTCTTGGCAACTTTGCATTTGCAAGACTTGACAAGGTTGTTGAATGATCCTATCTGTCACGATTTACGTTGGCCTCCTATGCCGACGAAGTTTCCTTAGGACATCCAAAAGTTCAAAGCCAAGCCTAACGAAGATCCAGGGGATCATGTGACTACCTTCCATATTTGGTTCTCATCTAACTCATTAAAAGATGACTCTGTACAATTGCGATTGTTTCAACATGCTCTCATTGGGAGTGCCATGAAATGGTGCATTGAGCTAGACATCTCAAGATACTCTTCCTTCGGTGAATTGGCCATGGCTTTCCTAAACCATTTCCAGTTACCTGTGAGATACGATGCTGGCACAGAATTGTTGGCCAATTTTTCACAGACAAAAGCGGACCATATCTTTGATCACATCCGAGAATGGAGATGTCGAAAGAGTTTAATTAAGGTACCAGTCCCACCAACATTCCTACTTGAGTGGTTCCTTAAGTCTTTGGTCCCACAGTTGTCCAAAGACGTCGCAACGTTGGGAGTATTTTCCGAAGAAGACGCCATCATGAGAGTTCAACAACTTGAGCTAATCTATTCTCAGTCTAGTTTATTATACAAGATCATGCCAAATGCACCATGCTCAATACTTGATAAAACTAGACAGAGAGCTATACCACATGCCAATGGTATTGTTGGTTCAACACAAACAAAGCCCACTGAGCGACTAACGAATCAGTTTCAACAATTATCCATACAACACACAACGGCTAGCCAAACTACTGCTTTGGCTACTTCCCCTACCAAAACGTCGAATGTACACACAGTGCAATAGACTAATCCAAAGGCCACCCAACAGCTTGAAGGAAAGAAAAAACAATGAAAGAAGGGTAAGGGGGATAAGAAACCCACCGATAATGTTGGTGGGGGAACTAGTGAGAAACAGAAGGTGAGGTATCCATGCAACTTGTGCACGGAAGACCACCTGACACATCTATGTCCTCGGCTTGCAGAAGCCCAAAATTTTGTGATGCAGCAACAACCTGTTGTGTTAACCAATCCATTTCAACATGGGAAAAATCTAACACAAGCCTATGCAAGCATGGAAGGGGGTATCCAAGGACCCTCTCTGTCTTCTAACAACCCCGCATCCACGAACGTTTATATGGTGAAGGGTGATTCTTTTATATCGACTAGAGTGCATGAATATAGTAAACCAAGCACTTCTGAGAAGGGTAAAGAAGTTGAACTCCCATATCTTCCTCTAAAGATTGAGAATATGTTGGGAAAAACAATGACACGCATCACCAAAGTCACATTCAAAAAGTCTTCTCATAACCTAAACGTAAGGGCCACCTAGAACTACTCTGTGGTGGAAGATTTATCACAAACCCCTTGTGTGATGTCCGCTTTGGAGGTCCTCCAAAGCTACCCTTCCCAGAGGAAATCCTTGTTAACCTCTTTAGGATCTACTAAGACTTATAATCCAGGTACAATCATATTGGATACAACCAACTTAAAATCTCATCTTCCTTACCACATAGCGTTTCAGATAGTAGTGGCTTATCCCACGAAAACTTTTACTCGGAATATCTTCCACACGGTGGTTGATGAGGGTGCCTCGACATGCGTTATGTTGTTGGCATGTTGGAAGGCCGTTGGCCAACCCGTTTTGTCTCCGTCACCTACTCTCCTCACCGCTTTCGATGGTCGTTCTTTCTAACCACATGGTATCATTCCTTCTTTCCCCATGTAGTTAGGAGGGAAGACCATGTGTGTCGAGGTAGAAGTAGTTGAAGCACCCCTCGACTATAATCTCTTGTTAGGAAGGAGTTGGACTTATTCCATGTAAGCTATGGTTGCTACAATTTTCTGGGTCTTGTTGTTTCCACATGAGAGCTGAATTGTGACCATTGATCAATTGTCTTTCTCTAGACCTGACCCTGCATTGGGGGCATCCACGGTCCTGATGATTGATAATAATCAACCGGGTGTAGTCAACGTAGGGGTTGGTTTGTGCCCATCTTTGATGGGTACCTTCGATTACCTGCCCACTCAAGGTGATATCAAGTTTATATCCAATCACCATAAGGTTGAGATTTTTCAAGTTTCTTCATTCCGCATGACTTACTTCAACAATCTGTGGATACTTCCTTCCCCATCGGCCACGATGGATGGGACAGGGCACCCAGGCATGTCCATGACCTTGTCCGCAACTGAAGTAGCGTACTCTTTAGTCCAGCAAGCTTCAGCTAACAATGATCCAACTCCTACACAAGAGTTTGATCCACTTCTAGAGCCTATTTGGTCTCGGGGTTCTCTTACTGACACGATTCATTAGACTTAGTCTTTCCCTCTGATGAAGCAGTAATTGAAGTAATGACTAGTCTGGACAAAACCTAGGATGATCTTCATCACAGATCATACTTCCTCCCAGAGTTAAGCAGAATCGAGGCCGAAGAATTCACCTTGAATATGACTGGAGATAGGTCTTGTCCTATTAATCCCTTAGCTACACATGAGATCTATGCTGAGGGTAATATTGAAACCATTTATGAAATGATACCTATCAATATCTCCATAACCCTTAGCGTCATAGACAATGTTTTCATCAGAGCATGCTGCTCCCTCGAGGAGATACCCAACATCGACCCATAAAGTGTCGATCATGAGATAACTTTGTTTATTTTCAAGCTCGCTTTGAGATCTGAAAGCAACATCCAACGAGACTGCATTTATGCTTTTCGATCTCATCCATATTAACTGAGAAAGGTAACCTCTATGGGTCTTCTTTTAAGCCCTTTTCATACCCTCTAAACATGAAAATATTGTGAGCGATCTTGTGGCCTTTCACTGAAATTTGAAGTCACATATGTCGGATGGTAGTTTACCCCTTTTTCGGTCCAGACGGTCAACTGTATGAACAAAGGTATACTCTATGGAACTTCAGTTCTCTAGAAGAGTACTCTAAGGTATTATTTTAACCCTTTTTCGGGCCTGAGGGACTAAATTTACGAAAAAGGAACCCCCATGGAGTCCATTGTTAAGCTCTTTTCAGACTCCCTAAAATTGAAAAGATTGTCAAGTGACCTTATTCTTTCACACTTGTTAAACTGGTGCAGAAGAACATTCCTGAAGGAGTCCATAGTTAAGCTTTTTTCAGACTCCTTAAAAATGAAAAAATGGCCGAGTGATCTTGTCTTTATCACACTCGTTAAAATGGTTTTGAGTAGACGTCTTGTCAGTGCTAGTTTATCCCTTTTTCCAACCGACTAGACTATCTTTGAAAAAGGTACCACAATGGAGTCTCCTTTTATGTTTTTTCAGACTCTCTAAATATGAAAAACCACTGATCTTACCTTCTTTGGGCTCGTTAAACTTACATTGAAGGATGTTACCATTGTGTGTTTTGTTAACTGCATTTGCATACCTTATATGCCAGCCTTGTAGTAGTTTGCTTATGCGTCTTAACACTCGTGGCCCCTAGAGGATTTTTCCTGAGTATCATTATTCTGAACATCAATCTTGTCCTTGCGCATTGAACTTGTATTTTTGTAACACTCATTCCTCCATTGTAACGTAACATTCCTTTATTCGTTTTTCCAAAATTATTGAAAAAGACAAAAAAATCAAATATACCCCAAAAAGAGGAAGGGAAAAGTATTTTCTTTATTGGCAGCATAATGAGTCACCCTTGGATAAAGCACATCTGTCTGTTTGTTTGTCAAACTATGGGATGTAATATGACCTTAGGAGGTTGTTCTCGCTACATAGAGTTGTGTCCTCCTCCATTTTGTTATTCTTCCAAACATATGGAGATTTTGTGTTGCCTCCTGCTTCATAAACTTATGATTAATGCCATACTGCCTAAGTCTCATCATTTGTCATGTTGTTGTCCAAGGGAAGTTTCTACCAAGCCTGAGTCGGCCCCTCTACAATTTGTCTCTTGCCCTCATACCCGACCATCCTGAATGTCCAATCAAGTCCTTGTTCAAATCAATGAAGCCTTCAGTCTGATCATCAATATTATCTAGTCCATGACTGACGAGCCGTCGAAGACATCTAGGTAGTGAAGTTGTACACTCATATTACACTCCTACCTTGAGTTTTGAAGATTTTGAAGTTTTTGCTCGAGCTCTGAAGATCTCATCTCCAACCATTAGGCCGTATTAGCTTCTAGAGATGGATACTCTATATGTATATCTTTTTGATTTCGAGATGTAGCTCCGCTGTGTATTGTTCATGGCTACACTTTATATAGTTATTTGACATGGATCTACAGTGTATTTGATTGGTAGCCATGACTCTATTTTATCCCAAGCATGGGTATGCCTGCCTCGGTGAGACATTTGTTATTTTGCAGACGACGCCTCCCAGTTCTTGGTCCCTGGGCTCACTTGTTCGACACATTAGTAAAGATTGGTAATGTATTTCGGCCATCAGATGCTCTTATGACCTCACACATTAGGGGGCATCTGTTATAACCCTAATTTGCACCGTACATGCTTACCTAGGATCAGGCCATCTCAGATCCCTTCTTTTCCAAAGAAATGTTGAACAACTCTTTAAAAAACCTCTTTTATAAGGGCCCACACACCTTACTCCATTACTGCATGCGTGTACATGCTAGATGACATAAAAAAACCCGTGTGGACCTACAAAAGCACAAAGAAAGGAAAGTTGCCGACGGAAAACACAACTTTGGATGAGTTAACTGAAACTCCCAGCCATGCATGGCTGAGGGTTCGTCCAAATACCTAGCTTCTTCTAGCCTATAAAAGAAGGGTTAGGGGTCCCATTTGGAAGATGAGAATAAGAGTAAAGAAACTCTTCCCAATTGCACATTCCCATTGTCCCAACCCTTTAGCCATCCTTGTGAAAGAAGAGATACAAAGCAAAGCAGTTGGAGGACATTTGAAGAGGATCCCAGGATCAGGTTCGCGGAGAAGTGGCCAGTCTCGACATTGTAAGTTGATTCATTAAAGTTAATAATAAAGATTTTTTTTTTCCGTCCCACTATATGAGTTCTTCATAGTTTAGTAAATATATGTTTGAATCTCTAACCCATTAGTCTATAGGTAAAATGCATGTGTAGTTTGTTGCTTGTTTTGTATGCAAGTCAGCCTTGGGAGGAGAGTTGCTAACAAGCGATCAAGCGTGAAGAAGGATTGACATCGAACATCTAAAACAAGGTATGTTGGTCTAACCATGTATTTTCTGAAAAGAAATGGGGATTAGGTCTGGGACGAAGGTAGAAAGTAGGTTTCTTTTGGTCATATCTGCATGCATAATATAACCCTATTTTCTAGTCCATAGAGGGATTTTCCACCACAACAGTGTTGTATTCAAACAGTTCAAAACAAATCGTTTTTTCCTCACATAGTCTGCAAAACGGTGCTGCGAAGCACCCTGAATGTCTCCCAAATGGTTGTGAAATCTAGAAAATTGCTCACATGTTACCTAATTTCCTTTGTTACCGAGAAAACCCACGTTTTATTGTTTTCTAATTCAGCTCGGTTTGCTCAAAAAATCCGTTTTAAAATCATGTGTTTTAACAGTTATGCATTTCTGGCAATTACGTTTTCTGGCAACTACCTTTGAAGAAATTGAAAACTGGATGATGCTTGCTGTGGTAAAATTTCCAGATCTTATCTCTCACAGAGAATTTGAGATCGATGGTCATCAAAATTCACATTATTGTTGTGATTCAAGCCAAGGACTGGGATAGAAGATTATTGCGGACATAGTTGGATTGTGCACAGAAAACAAAGGGTTTGTATTTCAATTAATTACAATTTCAGTTTCGTTTTGTTTTTTATTATTTCCTAATGCCATTATTGTTTTATTGTTTGCAGATCTAAAAATTTATTCAATCACTGTTACAAAAAAAACGTCACTGTTTCAACAAGTAAAATTTCATTGTAACAACATGCTGTAACAACATGTAAAATTTCCCTATATCAGCATGCTGTAACAACATGTAAAATTTTCGCTGTAATAGCATGTAAAATTTTCACTATATCAGCATGTTGTAACATGTAAAATTTTCTTTGTAAGAACATGTAAAATTTCGCTATAACAACATGTTGTAACAACATGTAAAATTTTAGCTGTAACAACATGTAAAAATTTTGTTGTAACAACATGTAAAATTTCATTTTGTTTTTATTCATCTAATGTTTGATTGTTTGATTGTTTTATTGTTTGCAGATTTGCAAATTTAGAAAAAATGTCACTATTTCAGCAAGTAAAATTTCGCTGAAACGACATGTAAAATGTCATTGTACCAGCATGTAGAATTTTCATTGTTTCAGCATGCTGTAACAACATGTAAATTGGTTTTGTTTTGATTCGTTAATTTTTTTTTTACTATGTTTATTTGTAGGTCAAAGGATAGAAACAAAAACATTCATTCAAAATCATCCCTATTTTTTGATCCTCGCAATCACACGAAGTGCGGAGGAGAGCTTACTTATTAAAAAAAATTAGAGCAAAAACGTTGTTTTATTTGTTAGCCTACCTATTCTATGCTAATTGAGAATTAAATATTGGTTACGTGTAGGAAAATTTCTAGTGGAGCCAAGCACGTATGAGTAACAACAATATGTTTAGTGGTAATTTTTCAAATGAATAATGGAATTTTACAAGAATGAATGAATCTAGTTGCTGAAACTCTAAATTAACAAAATAAAAAGATAAATTAAAAAAATATAACCTAGTAGTCACTTGAAACCATCGTTCGATATAGTTTTCATCAGCGTAGTTTCTCTCACTCAGATCATGTTGCATCTCCTCATTTTCCTCCTCAAGTTGTTCAGATGTTGATTCCAAGTTCATTTCTAGAGGAGTATTTAAGTTTTGGGCTGCTTTCAAGATCTCCTCTTCCTGAGAAGAAGAAATCCCAGATTTTGCAAGGATCTGAGCAAGTTGTTCCAAGCTGACACTCATAGTTAAATCATATTGAAAAAGGGGAACCCAAATCAAAAAAAAAAAAAAAAAAA
>ML784634.1:430897-491218 GCA_009831015.1 Picea engelmannii | reverse complement strand
AATGTACATATGTGAGACACATAACCCAGGCCTTAATCATTTTTAATCTTTGTGTCCCCTCCTGACTTTCTTAACATTCGATGGGGCAAGGGGGACCACAATGCGATGTGGATCTTCGATCACTGTCGACACCCCCCAAACCTCTGTTGTTAGATCATGTCAGCGTGAAACTTCACAAACCAAGGTATATAGGTGCGTATTAATCCTTCCCATACCCTCAACCCAATACAAAGGCACCACATCGCATCCAAGGACTTATGGGGCCCGAAATATAACATGTGTGTTCCAATGAAGGGAAAATAGATAAAAGTGATGGATGAGAGGGATATGAGGTAGGGGAGTTGATGGGGAAATAATAAGTGGTCGAGGGAGATTACATGGTGCCACATTGAGGTTCCAAGTGGACTCAAGTTCCATGTGAGCATCCCAATCAACATAAGTTAACCATATTTTAAATATTATACTGAAAAATTTCCCAGAAAATGGGTATTTTCCAGGTGTTCAACTTGTGGGCCATTTTTGAAGGCCTAAATGACATTTTTGAGAATGAAATTTGAAATTGTGTCCAATATATTTTACTCATATTAAAAATTATAGATGACAGATATATTTTTAAATCTGTAAAGCATTTTTCAAACAGAGTTAGTATGAGGGAGTTATAGCCCAAATAGTGGAGGGTAAATTTTAAGACCTATTTAACTTATGAGGGCCATAACTTCTTGCTCCGAAATCATATTTGGGAACATGATATGTCTATGGAAATATTATGAATTATATATGAAAACCATGGAGATAAATTGAAATTATAGGTGCATACAAATGTATAGGAGGGCATAGAAGGTGCCTGTAGCATTCAGGGCCAAAAATATTAATTGGCTTGAAGCTTTAGAAGACTGTATCTAGCCTCCCCAACCCTAGATGAAGGTGAAAATTAATAATATTTCAAAAAATATGATGATGAAGGAACCCAATTGGGGTCCTGACAAAATTCCAAAATATAAAGTACAAAGATCCATAAAAACAATTCAAAATTTCACCTGGTTGAAGGGTGAACAAAAGGAATAAATGGGTATTGGTCAAATGACCACAACTTTTTCTCATAGCTCATAATTGAGAAAGGAGGTAGTCATTGGAAAGGTATTGGAAATAGGAGTCCAAATATTCACCCAGGAATTTAAAGGGAATTGTTAAATTCACAAGCAATCAAAATAAATTATTCTGATACTCTCATGGAACATAAGTGTGCATAATATTTATAGATTTCACAATTATTTAGTCTAACAAATCTTGTTGCCATAAAATTTTGAAGAGTTAACAAAAAATTGATAATAAGAAGATCAACACAAATCTTATAGGCATGGAAGATACATAAAGAACCTATAAGCATGAATATGAGGTCAGAGGAATGTATATCAACGTGGTTAATGAGAGGACATAATCCAATGGACATGAAGAAGGAAAGTAAGAAAGCAAGAACTTGGTAGAAACCATACAAAGTTTGCAAAAGGATGTCCAAATTTATAAAGATAATAATTAGGGGCTTATGAAAGCTAAGGAGTATCAAGAAGGCTTCAACATAAAGTTGATGCATATTTTGGACAAAATAGAGAATAATATGGATAAGGAGACCGAGCCAAGAAAATCAAGGAGTTATAGGTCTCATGATGAGAGGAGAATAAAAATAAGTGTGGACATGCATCACCATCACTCTCCAAGGAATTCATCTAGGAGAGAAAACATTATTTCAAGTCCATATCATGCCAGAAAGAATAAGTGGAGGTCTGGGGTGGATGAGCTACAAGGAGAAATGAATAAAATCAAACCTCCTACATTTGATGGTGAACACAAGAAGGATGAAGATGTGAAGACTTGGCTACTCAGCATGAGGAATTAATTTTGTATTCATAATTACTCTTCATAGGAAGAAGGGAGAAGATTGATTTACCATCTCAAAGTAAAAGCATCAATGTGGTGGGAATAATTTGTGCAAGTGCAACACATTGATGAGAATAAGGTTACTTGGAGATAATTTAAAATGTATTTTCAAAAGAAATACTTAACCAAATGATACTATGACAAGAAGATGAAGGATTTATTTGAACTAAAGCTTGGGAGTATGGCCATAGATGAGTATGAAAGGATGTTCTTAGATTTGCTAAATATGTTTCTTTCATCAAGGATGAAAAATCTAAGATTCGAAATTACTTGAGTGGGATACCATCATTTATTGGTGATAATATATAGTATGATGATCCCAAGAAACTAGAGGAAACCATAAGGAGGGATGAATGCCTTTATGATCAGCATAGAGGAAGACCAACTTTCCAAAAGTCTTGGGAAGACAAGAAGAAAATAAATATGGAATAGAGGAAGAATGGGACCAAGCCACCATTCTTCATAAATAATTCTCAGGCACAATGAGCTCCTACAGAACCAAGAATGACTGAGACAATGGGATATGCAATTTAGATATGTTTTGGGATCTGAACCAAAATGAAGTCGAAGGGTAAAAGTAAATTATAATATGGACCAGGGTGCGTGAAATACGAAAACTTCCAGGAGTCAAAGAGCGCGATAAAAGGATGTGCGATGGAGCAATGTGGAAAAGGAGGAAAATGGTTGTAAATCGTTGCGTTTTGGGGGACACTTTGTCCACTTTTGTAACAGGGTTAGCCCTATTTTCATGTATAAATATGTAAAATATTTATTTGGGAAGGGTGTGTATGGTATGTTCAACCTATGAAATTTTCCTAGTTCCTTTTGGGTAAGGGAGTTGAGCAAAGGAAGAAGGTTGAGGTATGACTGAGGAGTGAAATTGCACTGCAACAGAATGGCTAGGTAGGTTTGGGTGATGCTACTGTTTCATATATTGTAACACATTACACAATTGTAATAGAACTATTAATGAATAATATGAGAAGCTAATTGTTGTGGATGTAGCCCAAGTTGGGTGAACCATGTAAATTTGTGTGTGATTGCGTGTTTGAAATTTATGATTTTTTCTGATATATGTTTATTGTATGGCTCACATGTGATATTATAATGTCACTCATAGACCATGTTTAATAATAAATTAACTATTAGGCTATGGGAACTACACACATGAGTAAATGGTAGCAAGGAGAGGAAGGATGCCTCACTTTCCCTCATCACTATAGAACCTTGGTTCTTGAAACCCCTCTACATGTCTCGGGTGAGACTTCACTTTCTCTATAGGTGATGACGAAAGGGACGATATATAAGGGTTTTTTTGGTATTTGAATTATTAACAATTGGTTTTCCCCCTGCATGCCAACAAATTGTTTTGTTGCTGGGACCAAGAACTGTAATTGAGGGGAATGTTTTGGAGATCGAATAAGGAAGATATTGAAGAATGGATAGAGAGTAAGCAGTGAGGATTTTCTAGAGAACATAATGGAAACCATAGGCTCAGAGACAAAAAATGGTTGCAAAGGTATGTGTTCACACATTTGCATGAAAGTTTCCTTGGTGAATTTATGGTTATTTTGACTGAATGGTTAGAAAGGCTAGTGGAGAACGTTGGGAGATACAAAGTTGAAACACTAAGAAACTGGACTCTTGAATTGATCATACAAATCAATACAATAAGTAATAAGGTTTCTCATGGAGTATATTTATGATTCAATTATATACTAGGGGGTTATATTATAGAGTTTGAAGTAGATTGTACCTAGTCTTATATTGTCGTAAAGAGGGATTTATTCAAGGGTCCGTGTGGAAGATATTTGAGCACATCATCTACTTGGATAAATATGTTAATGTGAGATAAGAATGACATGAAGATGGATTTTGATAGATAAGTACAGTCACACACATAGGGGAACTTGGGGATGACTGGAGGGTTGTCTAAGAGTGTAAAGGATGAGTGAGGAGTATATCGATTGAGGATGTTAAGAGAGGATACTGAATCAGATGAAGATATTGGAGTATTTCACTGTGGGGAATGGATTAGATACAGTAAGAAGGAGATTGTGGCTGGAAAAGGAAAGAAGAACAAAGAATTCAAGGAAAGTGACCCATATGCAGAACTTTAGGTCACACCATATGGAGAAAGGAAAAGGAAAGAAAGAGATCCTTAGTACTTCCTAACATAAGAAGGGAGTCCATCTCAGATCAAAATCTATGTCGAACCCATGAACCTATGTGCATCATTAAGGTTTAAAGAAGGAAATGATACTTGTTCAAGAGCAATTGTAATAAGTGGAGGAGGTCAAAGAAATAGTCAGATTAGCGGGAACAACATAACAAACCATAGTCAGTCAGCATCACCAAGGGTAAGCATAATACCTAGTACAATGGTAGGAATATATCATACATTGAGAATGCCTAAGTTTTAGGGAACATGGTCGGAGGACCTTGAGAAACACTTGATTGTATGTGAAATAATATGGACTATGAAGAATGACCAGGATGAGGCAATGAAAATCACACAATTGGCCACTACGGTCATGGACTGTTCTTGCACTATTGTGGTATATGAAGTTTTAGAAGACTACTCTGACCATAAAGTCAAGAGATTTGATAGAATTTGAGAAAGCATTGTTAAAGTAAATTAGGAATATGAAATATCAATATATTATAGAACTGAAGGAACTTAAGCAAGTATAAAATGAGACCGTATGGGGCTATGAAAAAATATTTAAAGATGTAATGGGTAGGTTAAACATTTAGATTCCCGACGAGTAGCATCAATAATTTTTTATACCATGCCTATTGTTGCTCATTCATTGTTTGTTAACAAAACATAAGGTCACTTCACAGAAAAACACTTTGGAAATGATGATGAAATTGGAGGCATCTCCTATCAAAGATGGCATAGGTATGGAGCAGGTACAATCACAGTTGGCTACATTGAGAATTCAATTATCAAATATAAAAAAGGAAAAGGAAAAGAGTGAACATATTTTGTGTATAACATGTAAAACATAAGGCCATATGAAGGAAGAGTTTCCAGCCTTCATGTAGTATATGGACATCAAAGCACCAAAACCATTGGTAGGAGGAGTGGGGCACTATGAGATAATTAATACATGGGACCATCATTTATTACTTGTCCCTTAATGTAGAAATATGATAGTACCTCAAGAAATTTATTTTGTAATTTTTGCAAATTCGTAGGACATGATAAGAAAGATTGTTACACATTTGACTTGATGAGAGAGTGCACTTTGGATGCGTAAAAAAATCAGGAATAAAATGTCATAACATAAGGAGGACTTCCACCGTATAACACTCCAAGAGGCTTTAATCAGAGTGGATGTGGAAGTTTCAATATAGGTGTTGGGCTCTAAATATGTCCTAAAAACAACCTCTATGCATCAACCAAAGGTAGGCGTTGGCACAAGCATTTTACTTGTCACCTACGTAGGTTCTTACCTTTTGTTTTCAATACCCAGCCTCCAGTGATGCAACACCTATAAAGGAACAAAAATTTTAAAGGGAACATCAGTTGTTCTATTCAAAGGAACAACACGACTTGCAAAAGGAACGACATTTGTTACATTGGGCCAAACTAATGTTGAATTAATTGCATTGTAGTATTTACCCAACTATCTAATTTGTCAACCTGGGCGTCATAAACTGATGAAGCACATGCAAAGTATATGCAAGATTGAATTGAGACTAATCTAATCTAATGTTTAAGCTATGATTGAAATTGAATCATTAATCTAACGCAAGACTTGGAATTGAATTAATCTAGTTGTATAAATGAAATTAATCTAGGAATGATAAATTGTGTGAAGGAATTAATCTAGAAACAGAGAACTACATGAAGGAAAAATAGATACAACAAGTGAAGATTTGAATGAAACAACAATATATGTGAGCTCACTCTAATGAAGCAATCTTATATTAAAATAACCAAATCAATCTTCATAACATAATAATGAAAGCATGAAAACCAAAACCATGAATCAAAGCTAAGAATCCCTTTCTCTTTCGAATCCTAGTGACTACCATTAATGATTACTCTAATTCTCTATTTACAACTGGTTGAATTCTAATTGCTCCTAATTGAATAATCTAATTCCTCCTCTACTTGAATCCTCATGAAGAAAGAGCACTCTCTTTTATAAATGAGAGCCTTGAAGATAAGATAATCATCTCATTATTACAGATCCACTTTTCTCTCAACCTATTTCCCATTATTACAAAATATAATCCCTTTAAATCCTCACACATATCTCTCATATATCTTGGATAAGATATTCCAATCAAATCTCCATGATCTTCTCCTTGGAATGGACTTGAATTATCTCCTCAAATATTGAAATGGTGGAGGAAGTATTCGAGAATTACTTTGAATTAATCCTTCACATATTCCTACACATTACAAAGCTCACACATATTTGAGATATATATGAAAGCATGTCAATTTTCTAACATTTAATCACAAATTCCTTTTCAATACTAAAATGAATAAAGTGGAGAACAATAAAGTGAAACCCCAGTATATTTATGGAAATGATATAATGAAAGGTTAATGGGGTGATGAAATGTGGAGAATTATGAAGGGAAAGGTGGATGAGAATAGAACATTTCTGAGCCCCAACAATAGGTCGAGGATGTGGCAGATTTGGTCAAGGAAGAAAAGGATGGATAATTTGTTACAACTGCAATCAACTGATACATTTAGCAAGATATTTCTCAAATAATTTCATGACATGCATGTATTGTAGAGCCTTGGATCATGCAATAGAAGAATTTCCTCAACTAATAGTGAAGTGGAAAGCGAGACAAAATTAGAAAAAACATTAGACCCAACATTAAAATCAGAACCAGAACCTGCAGATGATAACCATTGAAGGACTTGATGATCATCCGAGAGTAGAAGTTTTTATGCATGGTGGAACGAGAAATTGGATATCCACAACAAAGAAAGGAAAGAGAGTGGAAAAATGGATAAGGAAATAATTTGATCCCATGCGAGCATTCAATCCACATAAATAAAGGGAAACTTATCATCAAGAAAGGAAGGAGATACTAGGACCAGACTGGATAGATTCAACGTCAAAGACACCATCAGTGTATGATATGTCATCGGTTTAACATCGCACTATTATAGACATGCTAATTGATAAGGTAAACACTTGACATAATTTATACAAATATATTTAGAATTGATGCAGTATGAGACAACATTGAATACACTATGCAATATGATTGATTAGTGTACACAAGATAGAGAAGTACCTACGATGCTGAAAGCAGTAAACCAAATCTTGCGCAAGAAGAGAACAAACAAAGAGTTCATATTAAGTGTGCATATAGGAGAATATGACATGGATAATGTCATCTTGGAATTATGATCAGACGTCAATGTTCTTCCAAGATAGAAATGGGAGATGATGGGGAAACTGAATCTAGTTTTGTTGACTGTCGAGTTGAGGTTGGCTAACCAACATAATATAATACTGATCGAGAGACTAGTAGGAGAACTTATGAACATAGATGGAGTGCACAATGTAGTTGAATTTGAATTCATCGATATTGTGGATAATAGTCGGCCATACCTAGATTTACTTGGATTGGATTGGGCCTTCGACAATCATGCGATCATCAATATGAGGAAAAGATAAATAATTTTCTAAGGAGATGGCTTAAGGGTCACTGCACCATTAGATCCTATGGAGGCAAGAATATATGTGGAACCCATGAGAAGGGAAATTGATAACTTATATAACATGACTACTCGCATGGATGATTACATCAACCCCACTGTGTATGGTCCACTTAGTTGGACAATCACAAGCTCTTTCACATTAGACTCGGAGGAAGGAATTGAAAAATGGAATCATCAATTGCACGAAGTGTACACCAGAAGGCGTTCACGAAGTGTACACCACTATTTGGATCAGAATAGTGGTACGAGATGCACCAAAGTTTGAAACATTAACTGAGGTAAGTTATTTTCTCAATGAATTTGAGTTGAAGATACCTAAACAACAAAGGTTATTAGCATTATATGTTGCACTAAGAGTGACCCCAGTGAGATGGTGGGAAACACACAAGGAATGGATAGAGGATAGATAATAGTGCAAATGACTGATGCAGATAAGGTTTGGAAAAAAAAATATTATGCCCAAGTATATAGGAATGAGTGATTCGAAGGATCATGTGGCATGATGTATTACAACTTGGAGGAAGGTGTCAAAGAAGGAATGGACACACAAGTTCATAAATACACTAAAGATAGTTCCCACAAATTGGTACTTAGAGCTATAGGTGTGCAAAGGAACGACGGACTGGGAGGAGCTCATCCAAAAATTTAAGGTAACTTTTAATTTTGAAATTGAGTCACCTTTAGTTGATACAGTCTTACAAGCCATTAGAGGAAAATTTTTTATAGAAGAAGGACAAGTAGGAATAGTACCTACATGTAGTGCACATATAGATTCTATGACAACTCTTGAATTGTTGGAATGCTATAACATTACCAAGGATGAAAAAAAATAAGAAGACCGAAGAAATGTAGAGGTATAATAAATTGAAGGGGACTATGATGTAGTAGATCCAACACTTGAATCTAATGCATATGTGAATCCCTTAAGAGTGCTAAAATTGAACATTGGCATGGAGGAAAAGATAAAGTTTTGAGAGATTGGGGATTATTGGAATGATGAAACAATGGAAAGGATCGCAGAATACCAAGATCATTTTCCAACCATCTTTTTAGAGATGAAGAGGATAGATGGAGAATTGGGAAAGATGAAGATCCTACTGAAAACATATGCTAATCCAGTAAGATGGAGACCTTACGAATTAAATCCAAAGTATAAGGAAAAAGTGAAAGCATAACTTGATAGGATGATAGAAGCTGGTATAATTGAACCCGTTGCAGAATATCAATGGATAATTCTGATGGTGGTTCAAGTTAAGGAAAATGGGGGTATTGGAATTTGTATATACTTAATAAAGTTGAATTATTCTTGCTTACATGACTGATTCCCAACCCCCTTTACTGTTGAAGTATTGGAAAACATAGGAGGACAAGAGACATACTCATTCACTAATTGATTTTTAGGATACCATTAGATAAAGATTGTTCTAGAAGCTAGACATAAGATGACATTTGCAATGGAATGGGGAAGCTATCAGTACACTGTAATACCATTTGGATTAAAGAATGGATTTGATGTGTTTTCTAGAGTGGTTGTTGCAGCCTTCAAGGAGTTTATTCATCATTTTATTGAAGTGAAACTAGATGATTTTACTATCTTTAGACTGTTGAAATATCACATAAACACTACATGGTTGATGCTTAATATACACAGACAATATTATATTTCATTAAATTTGAAGAAAAGTATTTATTCACATCGTTTGTGATACTGGTAGATCATGTGGTATGCAAGTAATGTTTGCTAGTTGATCCAACCAAGATAACATTAATTGTTAATTTCCACCACCTGAATCGGTGCGACATTTGAGAACAACATTGGGTCATATAGGTTACTACCGGAAAATTATTAAAGGCTATGTGCATATTACAACCCGAATGGATAAGATATTGAAGAAAGAAGCTAAGTTTCGGTGGAAAAAAGACTATCAAAAGGGTTTGGATATATTGAAACAAAAGTTAGTAACCACATCCATTCTAGCATTGGACACACCAACCACACTGAGAGGGGGCATGAATCAGTGTAGGGATCTTTTACAAACTTTTCCCTTCACAAAACTTCTTAGTTACCAATCACCATTTACTCATCACTTATTACTGACATTTATAACCAGTTATATGTGAACATATATCATCAATAAGTCATCACATCAATGTGACTATCTCTCCCCCTTTGACATCAATGGAAAAGGGTCATTCTCCCATTGGGGTTGCTCCCCCTGTCAGAATGCCTTTGATCTTCCTCTGAATAATCTCTCCCATTTTTAAACAAGGGATATCACTATGATTCAATGTTGAATATATATATCTCATTCTCCCCATGTGACCATCTCTCCCCCTAGAACTATGCCTCTGTCCTCTTTCTCCAAGTATAGGTCTCTTTTTCAAGTATTTATCTTTGCATCTGATAAATTTCTCCTCTTAGAATCATGGGAAGAAGAATGAATCCCCATATGGGTATGTCTCCCCCTATATTCTATGCAATATGAACAATATGGTACCACTGCAATATGCTTCCGTTGCAAATGCTACTACTCAACCGAAACATAGATCAACTGCTCTTTTTATGATGATCCTTAGACCTATTCATGCATCAAATTTGTGCCATACCATACATTATGAAGAAACATATATGTCAACAATGAATAGAGAATCATGAACAAAACATCAACCAAGTACATCCTGTGCTAACCATGCACAATACCCATGTACATCAACAATGTACATCAATACCATATCATATGCCATAAGATATCATCAATGGAGTGCATCAACCATATGCCTCTACCAACATGACAATCATGTTCCTCGAACAAGTTTCATATCACTCATGATATGCCTCTACCAAGAACCAAGTGCCACAATCATGTATCTTAATTAATGAAGTGTCTCAAATATATCATCCATACATCAACAAGTGCACCAAACATGTATCACCACTTGTACCAAGCAAGTGCATCAAGCATGCACCAATACCACAACAATATGAACTACACTCAAGATGTGTCCTCATGCATGTATTCCATATCCACCATAAAACATGTACCAATCATAATGATAGCAGGTGCCTCTAACAATGTACCAAAAGTTTACCAATCATGCATCAACTATAGATCAAGCTATGACTCATCAATCATGTATAATATGACCACGTTATCAACTACATGTCCCACCATTTATCCCATCCTCATTCCAAATGCATGCACCAAGATACCCAATAAATATGCATCTCAAAATACATCATAAGATATATAAATGGAGCTCAAATAACTACCAACCATGTACTCTAAATGATCTTCCTCAACCATCATTCACTTCTGCAAATACTAAGCATGCAAAACTATATGTACTAGAAGTGTTCCTAAATAGATCAATGACATCTCTAGCTAGCATCATCATGATATATCTCATAACCAAATTGTCATAACTTCACTGTCACAACCAACATTGTTCTTCAAAAGAAAAATGTCTGAATCCATACTCTAGGATTGGTAACATGCATCAAATATAGTCTTCCAACACTTAACCATATGTCATCACCATACATAGATCAATTATGTATTCCAACATGTAATCATGAAAACCTGCAACAAAGCATGTCAGACCCTGCAACACAGAGTTATACGATGCTACAACTCATGGGCATAGCCTTTTTCCCAACACTTTTTACCATAGATATGTGGCCTGCTACACAGACATATCACGTATGTACGTGACCTATTCATAGGTCATCTTGCATATGCATGAGATTTTTATGATTTTAACCTACGTATGCTTATGAAAATGACAAACTTCAGATTCTCTTAAGGCTTCCATTCTGTTATGATTGTTCAGTTTTCTTCACCCACTTCTGAAGGTGTCCCAACTTCTAAGAACTAGATCTCCGAGCTTCTATCTTTTAAAAAATGTCTTCCTTTCTAACTGCATTCCTTCTTCTAGTCATGCTATATGAAGTCCTCATCATGGAATTTATTCTTGTGTTTCATAAATCTTGGGATTTGTGGCCAAATCCACTACATTTGTAGCATATCATGGTGTGACAATGAGAAACAATATGTCCTACTTGATCACATCTCCAACACCTTAGGGTGTTATGAAATCTTTCATTATCTCTCCTCGCATAAAATATGCATTCCAAAGCTTTGTGACCATATTCATTACATGAGTAACAATGACAATGAAAAACATTTCCATACCTTTTCTTTGGTGTCCATCTTCTTTGAGGTGTAAAGGTGGCTTCTTGATGTCTTCCTTTCTTTGTTCTTTAGAAACTTTCCTTTCCTTTTGTAGATGGTTGACTTGCAACATTGTTTCCATCCTTTGAGAGTGATGGACTTACCTCATGCTTCCTTGAGGTGTTTTCTTCAACATGTGTAGCTTCCTTTTTGTATCCAAGACCCGATTTATCATTTGGTGATCTTTGACTATCCAAGATCTCATTCAAGATTGTTGAGCTATTCAAGATTTTGTTTGACTTCTCTACTTTTTTTTTAAGATCAACAACTTTAGATTCCGACTTATGACATGACTCTTCCTTTTCATTTACTTGATTCTTTAGTAATTCCTCTACCCTTTTGGATTCTTCAATTTAGGTCTTGAGATGAACAAAAACTTCAATACTTTTGTTAATCTCATCATCTAGCTTCCTATTCTCTTCTATTTCATTCTTTAGTCTTTTGATCTCTTCTTCCTTTTCTTCTAATTGAGTCCTTTTACTTTCTTCTTGTTCTTGGAGCATTTCCTTCAATTTGAAGATATGCCTTTGATTCTTTTTAAGAAATATTTTATTGCTATCAGAAAGATATCTATATTATATATAACAATGGTCATAGTTGTATTCAAATAGACCTCACTCAACTTTATTTTTAAGATCTGATAGTTCTTATTCTACTTCTTCCATGGGATAACTATCATCTAACTCTACACAAACTATTTCTAGATTTTCTTCTTCACTTGTAGATAAATATTCAACATCATCACTTTTTGAAATATTGTAATCAGGGGTTTTTGGAGATTCTTTACCTTCATTGATCTTGATGGAATTGTCTTAAAGGTCTTCCTTTTTTTATTTTGTATGTCTTCTCTAGCTTTAGTCATAGATCCTTGGCGGAAGTGCATTGTGCCATGCTCTCTTTGATAGAACTTGAGAGTCTACTAAGAATGGTATTGAGAGCCAATGCATCATTCTTATTTTCTTCCTTTTGAGATGCAAACTTTAACTTGTTCTTTAAAGGAACTGAGACACCAATAGCTTCTTTCCAAACACCTGCTCCTATTTCCTTCAAATGCCCTTTCATTTCTATTCTCCATGTAGAATAGTGTTTCTCATCAAGGATTGGAACTTCATAATCCATTTGTGTGTCCATGGATCTCCTCCAATCTTGTTAAGGCTTATAGTGAAGCCATGCTCTGATACCAATTGTTGGACACACCCACCACATTGAGAGGGGGGGTGAATCCGTGTAGGGATATTTTTCAAACTTTTCCCTTCAAAAAACTTCTTAGATAGAAATCACCATTTACTCATCACTTATTACTATCATTTATAAACAATTAGATGTGAACATATATCAAAAACATATACCAGCAACATATATCATCAATAATTCATCACCACAAGGAACACAAATAACACAAGATGTATGTAAAATTATCTTTTTATTATGGACTACAATCCTTGGGTTATCAACAACAACTGAATAGAGTTACAACTCCACAAGAGCACCAAATCCATAATGCAAGACTCAACTTACACAACTCAACACCAACTGATAAGAGGAATCAATCTTCAACATATACCAATCTTTCAACAGGTACGGGACATGTCAGTAGTGCAACACGCATATGTACATTACCTACCAATAGTACAACTTGTGTATGTATGCGGTCTATCTATACTACAGCCTTCGTATTCCTTCTGAACAATCAGGGTTTTCTCTCCATGAAAAACTCATATCCTCTATAGCCTTCAATAAAATCTACTCTTTTATTTCATTTTCAACCATACAATATGAATGCTACTCATGCTCCTCAACCATACAATATGAATTCTATGTAATCATGTATAAGCAACCAATATACTATGGAAATCATATCAGTACTGAACCATAAGAGTGTTTCTCACTCTATTAATCAACCAACATAACTATATCACAATAGCCATACCAATAATGCCTTAATAATTTACCATACAATAAGCAAGAGTATCCATCAAGAAAACTAAGTAACCATACTAGAGTTTCTATGGCATATTTGAGCCCATAGAATGCAAATCTGGAACTTGCTTGAGAATTCAAGAACCTAGCATAAACTCACACTCAAGTCTCCATTAATTCATCCAACTGTACGCACTCTGCCTTCCTTCAACCTGCATGTGTACGCGTTCTTCATCTCTATAGCACGTGTATGTATGTGCTCTGTCCCATTGTTGCTCGCGTACTCCTTTAGAAACTAGGGCTTTTGAACTTCTGAAACTTTTGCCATCATGATATCACACTTACTGAAACTTTGATGCGTCCATGGGATCCTCCAATCAATCTCTCTCTCTCAGAATATATCTTAAATCTATGCTCAAGAGGGTTTTTTCACAAAAGACCCTTTCTTCTTATTTATACTCTCCAAGTAGCTTCCTTAGAAGCATCTTCTAGGACACTTTGTCCACATAGTCACCTATGTCCAATTTTTCCCAATTTGCCACTTGTCCATGTATCCAATACCCACTTGACCACTTAACCCATTGTCCTCATTTTAGGCTTAACATTCTTATAACCACTTTTCATAATTTGAATGTTCTCGATTTACTTTATTATTTAAATAATCCACCTTGACTTTGTCACTTCACTTTATTATTTAAATAATCCTCTTTGATTTTGTCACTTCACTTTATTATTTAAATAATCCATTTTGACTTTTCCACTTCACTTTATTATTTTAATAATCCTCCTTGACTTTGTCACTTCACTTTAAATAATCCTCTTTGACTTTGTCACTTCACTTTATTATTTAAACAATCCTCTTTGATTTTGTCAGTTCACTTTATTATTTAAATAATCCTTTTTTACTTTGTCACTTCACTTTATTATTTAAATAATACTCCTTGACTTTGTCACTTCAATTTAAATAATCCTCTTTGACTTTGTCACTTCACTTTATTATTTGAATAATTTCTTCTTTACAAGCACTTTGACTTCTTTGACCTTTTTGGGCTTCAAGCCAACATATGAGGGTCCTTCAACTTCGTAAGGCCATAACTCTCAAACCGTGAGGAGTTATGTGATGTTCCACATACCATCGGAAATGGCTTGACAATAACTATCCATCTATGATAGTTTCACTGAAAAATTCACTAATATTCATCTCATTATTCCATAATGAAGCATGGGTTCTCTAATCATACTTCTATGATAACTCAACCACAAAGCATCTTCCCATGAGGGTTTTCACCATAAGGGGACCAATTTGGATTTCACCACAAAGCATCTTCCCGTGAGGGATTTCACCATAAGGGGACCACTTTGGAGTTCATCCATTTGTACAACCATGACAAGAAAATAATGAGTTATATTTACATCAATCCAACTATGCATCATATATCAATGACAACTCATTGATCCATCTTCATATATGCAAATGACTATGACTCCTCTTGACATCAATCCATTAACATCAAGGTCAACACATGATCCATCAATCACTACATCAATATACTATGAAAATACATTGTTCCTTTGACATCAATGACAACATGATCCAATATATAGTATTCCTGGATTGGTAGAAAGAGTTTCACGTCCATGTGGATGCATCATTGATAGTGCTAAACATAGTGTTATTCCATCCTAGAGAGGGTGAATTAGATCATCCGATTTATTTTTCTAGCAGGAAATTGTCGAATGATGAGAAAAATTACATGACAATAGAAAGGGAAGACTTGGAAATGGTGTATGCTTTGCAGAAGTTCAGACATTACTTTCTAGGATCCCACTTCAAGATGTGTAAATACCATTCAACACTTAGATATCTAGTGAACAAGACAATGTTGGGGGGGGGGTAATATGAATATGGTTATTGTTGTTCTAGGAGTATGAATTTGAAGTTATATTGAATCTAGGAAAATTGAATGTGGGAACAGAACATTTGTCGCAAATATTGATAGGGGAAGATGCAAGGAACCTAGACGATAGCTTACCAGATGTAGATTTGTTTTCAGCCCAAATGGTAAACAACCATGCAGAACAGTGGATCCATATAATATGACAGTGGCCCAGAAGAAATAGTTAATGGTTAAAGTAGAAGATTATCGATTGATTGTAGGAAACTTATATAAGGTTTGCATAGATGGGATATTATGACGATGTGTGATAGAACAAGAAAGTCTCATGATATTAGTAGAAGCGCATGGTGGAACTACAGGAGGACATTATGTAGGAAATGTTACATTGCAAAATATCTTGTGTGCGGGGATATGGTGTCCTACCCTCCATAAGGATGCAAAGGAATATTGCTAGACTTGCGACATTTTCCAAAGAGTAGAAATACCATCATGAAGGGATGATATGCCTCTGAATCTGCAAGTTACCTTGTAGGTGTTTGGAAAATGGGAAGTGGATGTTTTCATACCAACTAACCCATCGATGAGAAGAACAAGATCTAGATACATAGTTATCATGACATACTACTTGACTATATGAGAAGAATCATAACCAATTATATATTGCAGCATAAAGATAGTTGTGCAGTTCTTGTTTGAGAACATAGTTACAAGATTTGGGTGTCTTAAAATACTTTTGAGTGACCAAGGGACTCACTTTTTGAAAAATATAATTGCAACACTAATATAAGAGTTCCAGATACAACATCAAAAGATCACTCCATATCACCCGCAAGAAAATGGAATTGTGGAGGCCTTCAAAAAGATACTGGAGAATGCATTGACCAAGGTGTACAACGTAGGGAGAGATTATTGGGATATAAGGATCCTTGTAGTGCTTTAGGATTACAAAAATGAATGGAAGAAGTTTACAAGACAAACACCCTTTAAATTAACATACAGTCAAGAAGTAGTCATTCCCATGGAGTTTCTTGTACCGAGTCTGTGCATTTTTGTGATGACATACCTTATGGATTTTGATGCAATAGAAGAAATACTATGACAATTACTAATACTAGAGGAAGATAATTTTATCGTATGATTCCATTAGAAAGTACAAAAAGAACACGAAAAGTCATGGAACGATAGACACATCAAGCACAAGAAGTTCCAGAAAGGAGTTCTAGTACTGCCATAGATGATTTTAGGGGATAAATTTCACTAATGGGATAATTTTCCATGGTTTTTCCCGAAAAATGATTCATCAATTTCCATTTTTTTAAAAATGATTCTCCCAAATTCCAAACAATAAAATTATTTAACCTTAAAAATCACCAAAATTTTATAGAAACTATATAAAATTCTCAGAAGTTTGAATATTTTTAAAAAACTATTGCCAAACATTTTTCATTTTGAATATTAAGGACTATTAATATTAGCCCATGATTCTACATTTTAATATAAACTTAAAATTATCCCTGAGTACTAATTTACGACAACAAGTTCTTACAACACCCAACAAAGTTCAGGACACACTGGCTAGGACCATACATGATCAAATATGTGACTGATAAAAGTGTTATTCAATTAGATATGTTGGATAGACAATTCGTGGAGGAAATATTGAATGGGATCCGACTGAAACTGTATGGGGATGATCATCCTTCTGCACAGTAGAGGATATGCATAGGGTAAAATTGTATCATAGTGTACTATAGGAAGAAAAGATAGAAAAAGAAAGAAAAAGTAGGTAAAATAGGAAAAAGAAAAAATAGGTTAATGGAAGAGATCAGACATTGAGGAGATAAAGAAGTTTGGATTATGTGTAAATAGGAAGAGTAGGAAAATGTCGGAGATAAGAGAAAAGTAAGTAGAAGGAAATACAGATGAATATTGCATAGAAGGAAGAGATCGCGCAAAGAGACGAGACTGGACATATGAAAACTAGACACATTTAACACAATCCATAATAGGACATACAATAAAAAGTTATCATGATGGTGAAGTAGTGGCATAATGTACCATTAAATGAAGGATATCTTGACCGATTGTAAAATCAAACAGATAATTCTCCGAAGATATAGAGTGAGGGAGAAATAAATGCAAGTAATGAATGTCAACCATTAGTGGATTAGATGGAGAGTTTAGGTGCAAAAGAAAACTACATCTGGAAATGAAGTATAAAAGCACGCAAAGGGACAATAAGGGAAGATTATTTTTCATTGAATTTTACATAGAGAGTTGAAGATTGCACAACCAAATAGGTGAATTTACATATCCAATGTCCATAACAGAGTTGCATAACAAGATAGAAGTTGAAACCAACATCGTAGAGGAAGAGAACACCTAAAGCAACAGTAACATCAACCTCAATACTGGAGAAACCGTGCAACCAGCCTGCAACATCACCTGTGGTAGAAGAAACATAGGATGCATCATCCTCAGTTGAAATATTCCTCATGGATTATATTACATTGATAAAGCCATCAACAAAACATGTCCACTTACAGAAGGAAGCTATCTATCCATTAGTTCAGCCACCGATACTAAAGGGAGTCACAGTAGAAGGGGATATGTTAGGTATGATAACATCTCTAAAATATGTTGAACATGATATCACTGATGAAAAGAAGTTCTCAGAGCTTGTACCCAATAGGTTTTTGATGAAATACATTAGTTCTGAGACCCACAGGATCATCATATAACTAAATTTTTGTGCTTGGGGGTTGCATAAAGTGGGTTTTATAAACCTATTCGACATATCAGATTTTGGACAGAGCTAGGAGATCAATGCATGCATGAAAATGATACTAAGTTGTGTGCACAGAGGATACAATTTCATACATTCCATAGATAGTGTGGTATAGATGTTGCTAGCATATGAAACCCAATGGTAAGGTCTTGGAGGCAAGCCTTAGCCTATAAATTATTGAGGAAAATCCAAAGAGATCAAGTACCAGTAGCGGTTATAGCCGCTACAGAACAATGTGTAGAGGGTGTCCAGTTGAACTAGGAAACATTTTTGTTGAACCAATTCTTTATTTACTATGAGGAAGCATAGGAAAAGGAGACATAATTCCACTACGCTTGGTTATTGATGCTAATCATGCTATTATCCTAGAGAGACCTGGATGAAAATCATATTTTATACATCAAGGAGAATCCTTGTTTAGCCACATGCTATCAGAACCTTTGGTACACTACACATAAGGCACATCAGATGGACACTAATTTTGCATTCTATATCTACAGGGAAAATATCAAGGAAATCATAAACAGGACCCCAAGCATACTACCACATGTGGTCGAGGCATACTAGGCGGTGACACATTTTAAGGTATGGTGCCACCACATGTACATTCAGGAGAATAAAGATCCAGACCAATAGTGGATTCCAACACAATACATATTGACAGAAGAAGAGATGAGAAACATTATGTATGATTGGGACAATGAGTGGAATATTCCACCCGTAGAGACAGATCCATCAGTGCAGCCAATCCCAAAAGTATATGAAATCGATGAGGAGGAAGAGGAAGAAGAAGAGGACCATGACAAAGGGAATGTCCCAGAGGAATAAATTTCACTGCCAACACTATAGAATTATATAAAGAGAAAATATCCATAGATGGGGAGACCCATAAAGCAATGACCCAAGCACAAAGTTGTTAAGAAAGTCACTATTCAAGTAATGAAAAAAGAATATTTGGAGAAGATTGGTGACCAAGTAAAATAATTCACTGATGACACATTTTAGCATGCAACACAACAACATGAAGAGATGAAAAAATTTATGCAGGCATAGATGGAAGAATTTCAAAAGTTATTAGAATTCGCAAATATCTCACCAGGGTGACAAACAAAGGAGGAACCAACAATGAGCACTACCAATACTGGAGAGGCCGGACCAAAAATCTCTCAATCCTTGGAAGTCACAAGAGAATGAAGGATAATTAAGCTAGCGACAGGGGCAGTTGTGTATCCCACAACAGAGATGCAAGGGAATTAAAGAGCATTAAGTCACATAGATCTAGTGTTATCACACCTACCAATGGATGTGTTGCAGGATCTACAGATGAGTGCAAAACAAGAGTTGAACATACACGCCGAAATGACATCTAGTGAGCTAGTAAATATTGCAAAAAACAATGTTTCCTTAGAGATTGAGTACAACAAAGTGAAATAGGAGTGTGATGAGGCCACATAGAAGGTAGAATGAATACCGCATGAATTAGAGAGATTATATCAAGAACTCTTAGAGGTGCAGGATGAGAAGGAGGATCTAGTGGAAGATCAGGTCACTAAGATAAGTGAAGCCATTTAGGGCTTCCATGCACGCATAGTGGATCTAGAAGCATGCATGACACCAAGTATGCCACCTGAAGAGCATGAGACAAGGAAGAAAACTATGGCAACATCGATGGATAGTATAAGTAATATATAAGTATATTGTGCGTAACTGTATACAGAGACTATGGGTGTTTGGAAAAAATTGAATAAATATAGGGTACAACACGAGATAAGTCAAAAGGTTTAGATTACATAGGGAAAGGTGTAGAAATTACAAGCAGAAATGGGCACATTTCCACCAATAGAGGTGACAATTGAGATGAATGAGAACCAAAATATGTATTCATAAATGAATTAGCTAAGGGTGGAGCAACATGTCCGCACACGAGAAATGGAAGTCTTATAGGAATAAGCATACATAGTGACAAAAACTCAATGAATTTGTTGAGGAAGGTGTCAAGAAGGTGCAAGATCACGTTATGGATTAAACAATAGAAAGCAATTTGTAGAAGGAACTTGAGTTCAAATAAAATGCCACAACAACGAAGGTTGTCTTTGACACATTCATGGTGCACTAGAAGTAGGCCTCAGTGGCTCAAGACAAGCCACATGTGAGTGTTTGGGGCTTGTTAAAGAGGTATTTTGGATAAGTTTTGAGATATGCACCAAAAGGAAGTATGTAATATACCAAATATAAAAGGTATGCAGAACAAAAATAAAATGATAGAAATGGCAGAATAACAACAATATAACCAGAAAAATCACCACAATAACAATGAAGTGATATCAGAATAACAACAGAAATAACACTTTGATTATGAGAGCAATGTTCATGGGCCTCTTAGAGGGGGAAACCTCCAGTTGAGCAGAGCTCTATTACAATAATATCCAAGCTAGCTAGGGTTCTTATACCCTCGACTCCTATTTATACTAAATATGTCTATCAAAAGAAGCATATAGAGGAAGATCCTTCTAGAAGTGAAAGCTTCTATTAGGTCTTCTTACATTTGACTTATTCTATTTTATTTCAAGGCCTTATTAATATTGACCTTTATTACATCCAAATATATTTGTCTACCTATGTTTGGGTTAGGATGCTAACATGTCTGCCCCCTTAAAAACAACCTTGTCCTTAAGGATTGAGATGTGGAAATTGTTGCAGAATGATAGTTAGTTCCCAAGTGGCATCTGCTGGAGTTGTATCTTTCCACTAGACTAACACTTCCTTGATGGTTCTCTGATGTAGGCGATGCTCACGCTGGTCCAAAACTGCTTGTGGTTGTAGCCAAATGGATCCTTCTTTGGATAACGCTGTAAGGTTGGTTTGAATTTGGAACTTAGTTCCAATCACCTTCTTTAAGCATGAAACATGAAAAACAAGATGTAGCTTTGAATGACTGGGAAAAGATAACTAATAGGCCACTTGTCCCACATGCTTGAGAATGGTATAAGGACCATAAAATTTGGGCACTAGCTTCTGAAAATGCTCGTCCTTGAGGGAATTTTTCTTGTAAGGTTGCAGTCGAAGAAACACATGATCCCCTTCTGCAAATTGACATTCAAAGTGACCTTGATCTACTTCTTGCTTCATGTGATTATGTGCCATGACCAAATTCTCTTTGAGGGTATGGAGAATATTCTCTCGAACTGTAAGTGTTTGGTCAACCACCTGGAACTTTGAGACACCAAGTAAGTATGAGAGAACTGAAGGTGGATTCTGTCCATATACCACTTCAAAGGGAGTCATGCGTGTAGTTGTATAGTATGAAGTGTTGTACCACCATTTAGCTAGGGGTAACCATTGACCCCACTGATTTTTCTTTTCCGAGGCAAAACACCTCAAATATGTTTCCAAACACTTGTTGAAAAATTTTGTTTGACCATCATTATGGGGATATTAAGTTGTGTTGAGGTGCAATTGGGTGCCTTGTAGCTTGAACAGTTCTTTCCAAAATTTTCTTGTGAAAGTTGGGTCACGATCAGAAACAATAGAGTGCAACATGCCATGAAGCTTGAAGACCTGATCCATGAAAATTTGAGCCACCGTGGATGTTGTAAATGGGTGTTGAAGAGTGAAAAAATGAACATACTTGGAAAGGTGATCAACAACCACCATGATGACTGATTTATTTCCTGATTTGGGTAAGCCTGTAATAAAATCCATAGAGATATCCCTCCAAATAGAAGCTGGAATCAGAAACGGTTGTAGTGTGCCTAGAGATTTGACTATTTCTCCCTTGTTTCATTGATGCACATTACATTCAGTGACAAAATCATGAATGTCTTGTTTCATACCATCCCATAAAAAAGAACATTTGACACTGTCATAGGTTTTGGTGAACCCGAAGTTCCCCATTGTGGGTGTAGCATGAAGCTCAGAAAGTATCGTGTATTTAAGATTTGATTGTTTACTTAAATACAAACGACCTTTGTATTGAAGCTCATCATGGAGCCATGAGTACCCTGGGGAATCTAGAGCATTGGACTGCAATTGTTGGATCAGATGCGAACTTTTGGGATCTTGTAGCCATTCCCAACGAACGGCTTGGAGACAATCAGGTACAATGAAGGAAAGAGAAAAAAGGGATCCTTCATCTTCATATTTTTGGGAAAGTGCATCCACAACCACATTGTCTTTGCGTTTCTTGTAAATGATCTCATAATCATATCCAAAGATCTTAGTCACCCATTTTTGTTGCTCTGGGGAGGAAATGCGTTGTTCCAGAAAATACTTGAGGCTTTGATGGTTTGTCTTAATTTGGAAGCGTTTCCCCAATAGATAAGGGTACCACAAATCAACGACATGCAGAATAGCCAAAAATTACTTTTCATAGATTGATTTGCCCAAATTTCTTTCAGATAGTTGCTTACTGGTAAATGCCAAAGCCCAACCCTCTTGCATAAGGACAACACCAATTCCTTTCCCTGAAGCATCACATTCCAAGACAAAGGTCTTTGTGAAATTAGGAAGGGTTAGGACTGGAATGGTTCATATGGCCATCTTCAAGGTTTGAAAATCTTGAGTAGTGGTTGGAGTCCAAGTGAAAGAGTTATTTTTTAGGAGAGTAGTGAGAGGTGTTGCAATGAGGTGCTGCAATATTTCCATAATTCTTAACAATATTGTGATAATAAATTGTTAAGTTCAGAAATACATGCAAGATTTTGAGAGTCTTTGGGTGAGGCTAGTCTTGCATAGCTTCAATATTTTTAGGATCCACCCTAACATCAACCTTGCTAACCATATGACCCAAGTAATCTACTTTTGAGGTGCCAAAAACACATTTAGACTGTTTTAGGAAAATTTGGTGCTAAGAGAGTATATGGAGAACTCAATCCACATGAGCAAGATAGTCTGTCTAGGTTTTTCTATAGATGAGGATATCATCAAAGAAAACTAAGACAAAATGACAGAGAAAAGGACGAAAGACATGATTCATGAGGCTTTGGAAGGTGGAGGGGGAATTACACAAACCAAAGGGCATGACCAAAAACTCCTAGTGGCCCTCATGAGTTCTAAAGGTAGTCTTGGGAATGTCTTCCTCTTTCATATGTATCTGGTGGTAGCTCGAATGAAGATCAACTTTAGTAAAGAATTGGGCGCCACTCAATTCATCCAAGAGGTCATCAATGACAGAAATGGGAAATTTGTCTTTAATGGTAAGTTTGTTGAGGGAATGGAAGTCGGGACACATTTGCCAAGAAGCTTCTTTCTTCAGGACCATGACCACAGGAGAAGAGTAGGGGCTCATACTAGGGCAGATAACGCCTGCATTAAGGAGTTCTTGGACCATTTTCTCAATTTCATTTTTTTGGGAAAAGGCGTAACGATACGGACAAATATTGGGAGGAAGGATTTAGGGTACAAGGGGAATGAAATGATCATGAACACCACGGGAAGGAGGGAGTCCCTAGGGAGTGGAAATGACCACTTGATGTTTAGAAAGGATGGCTTGGAGGTCCTGCGGCACCGAGGGTGTCTCTATTGCTTGTATGGCATGGAGTTGGGCAATAACACTAGAATGACCTTTTTTGAGCAACTTTTCCATGCGATAGGAACTAATGATCTCACATGAACTAGCGATGATGCCTTGGAACTTATATTGGTGGCCCTCCTGGTCAAATTGCATGGTTAATTCCTTAAAAACTATGAGAATGGGACCCAAAGTCCTTAGCTAGTGTGCACCCAACACAATGTCACAACCACCCATGTCGATAGAAAACATATGAGATTTTAGGTGGTAGTCACCAATTTGGAGATGTACATTTTCACAATGCCCTCCAGATTTCATGGAGCCACCATTGGCAATCATGATTTGGAAATTATTGACAGCATGGATGTAGCAATGAGTTTCTTGGGCAATGCGGCGATGAATAAAATTATGGGTGCTTCCACTATCAACCAGAATGATGACCTTCCGATGCTTGATGTAACCAATTAGCTTAAGGGTTTGGGGAGCGAAGAAGCCAGTGAGAGAATTGATGGAAATGACTGGTTCTACTTTGAGAGGGTCTAAGGGAGGGGTTATGTCAGGGGTTTCAGCTGACTCAGAGATAAGGGGAGTTTCAACATCCTCTTCTAAAATATCCTCGGATATGCCTATAAAAAAATTTTGTTCCTTGCACTTGTTGCTCGAGAAATATTTGTCATCACAATTATAACAAAGGATTTTGATTTGGCATTCATCCATTTCCTCCCTGGTCAAGTTTTGGATTTTTAGTGGAACGAAGGGAGTAGTGGGATTTATTGGTTTAGTGCAAGGGAAAAAGGAGGGTTTCTGGTTTTGAGAAGATACAACCTGTTGTGCTTCTTTATCTCTTTTAGTAGCCTCCACCCAACTCTGAGTTTGATCCATTAGGACATGGGATTGAATGTCATCGTTGAGGCCACTGATAAAAAACTCTTAGAAAAAGGCATCGGACATGCCCTCTGTCCAAAAATCCAGGCGCTCAAAGGTAGCTATAAAGTATTCCATTGTTCCTAATTGTTTCAACTTTGTCAAACAGCCCAAATGGTTGGTGTTAGTGTCAAAGTGTTCATAGATCTCTGCCACAAAGTGTGTCCAAGAAATATACCCTTGACAGGAATTTTTTCTCCATTTCCATCACTGCCAATGTTCTTGATCTAGATGGAGAACACCATACCGGAGTTTGGCCAAGTCATATGTAATGCCGTATAAAGAGAAATAATGTTCCATTTGGGTTACCCAACTAGTGGGGTCCAAGCCATCAAATTTGGTCACATCCACCCATGGAAGGTGTAGGTCACATTGAAAGTGATGGTGCTGAAAGTTATGGGAATGAGAGGAATATTCAACTTCAGTATGTGGAGGTGATTCAGAGGAAGGGTTATCTGTAAGGATATGTAACTTGGTGCAAAGTGTTGAAAAGAAATATTCAAGCTGGGTGGTTAGGTCTTGTTTGATTTCCTCCATTGAGGACTGCATGTTTGTTTTGATGGCGACAACATTGGCACTGAGTTGTTTCACTTCTTGTTGGTTCTCAGTGAGACTAGATTGCAAGGTATTGAAGCGAGCTTCCAAGTCTTGGCTATGGGTATGGGCCATGAGGACGAGGGAACCGAAACGGGGTAGGTGGGGTCAAATGTTTTTCCTAAAAATTATATGTATGAATTTGATAAGGGAGAAGAGATGAATCCAATGGAACAAGTCTCAAATAATGGTGAAAAACTTTCCAGATTTTATTTTTTTATTTTTACACCTCCAGAGTTATACTCCAGTCTGAAGAATACTGTAGTGATGAAATGCCCAAATTCTTAACCAGGAAGAAATGTGTAGTGCTTTGGCAACCCGAACAAAGTTGCATGGAAATAGATCTTGTCTGTTTTAATTTGTTTATGTTTTTGTCCCTAAGGGTTAGGTATTCAAGGGTTCTACAGACAAGGGTTTTTCTTGTGCTATATCTCTATGATATACATGCGGGGTCCAACAATAGTACTTGGCCCAATTTCTCAGGGAACTAATTAAGTAGGCTAGACCATTCCCTTAGCCGTACTACCCGACTACCCAGGTACTAGAGAGTATCTTCCCAAGTGTTGTTCTCGGTGGCACTATAGTAGTCAGGCAACCAATTAGTTTATCTAAAGAGGGATTCAAGTAATCTAGGTTGATTTGTACACAGGTGTTGTGTGATGTGCTACCACTCGAAGGGGTACCAACAGGGGTTACAAGGGTGGTTGTGTGCTTAAGTACCACTTGTATTTCATGTGTGTATGAATCCCTCAACCGTGGGTTTATGCGCGTAACGACATATATCTGTGGCTTAAAGATGCCGGATTATGTCTCTACCATGAAAAAAATTTACCCACAATTCATGCCGAGGAAAGTGCTCTGATGCGACTTGTAATATACCAGATATAAAAAGTATGCATAACAAAAATAAAATGATAGAAATGGCAGAATAACAACAATATAACCAGAACAATCACCACAATAACACTGAAATGATATCATAATAACAAAAAAATAACACTTTGATTCTGAGAGCAATGTTCACGAGCCTCTTTGAGGGGGAAACCTCCAGTCGAGGAGAGCTCTATTACAATAATATCCAAGCTAGGGTTCTCATACCCTCGACTCCTATTTATGCTAAATATGTCTATCAAAATAAACATTTAGAGGAAGATCCTTCTAGAAGTGGAAGCTTCTATTAGGTCTTCTTACATTCGACTTATTCTATTTTATTGCAAGGCCTTATTAATATTGACCTTTATTACATCCAAATATATTCTTCTACCTATGTGCGGGTTAGGACCCTAACAAAGTCGAAGGGTAAAAGGAAATTAGAATATGGACCAAATTGTGTGACATGAGCAGAATTCAAGGAGTCAAATAGCATGACAAAAGGATGTGTGATGGAGAATCATGTAAAAGGAGGAACATGGTTATAAATCATAAGGTTTTGGGGGACACTTTTTCCACTTTTGTAACAGGATTTTGGGGGACACTGTCCACTTTTGTAATGTGATTAACCCTATTTTTATGTATAAATATGTAAAATGTTTCTTTTGGAAGAGTGTGTATGGTATGTTCAACCTATGAAAAGTTCCTAGTTCTTTTTGGGTAAGGGAGTCGAGCAGAGGAAGAAGGTTGAGGTATGACTGAGGAGTGAAATTGCACTATAGTAGAATGGCTAGGTAGTTTTGGGTGATGCTACTATTACATATATTGTAGTACATTGCATAGTTGTAACAAAACTATTAATGAATAATATGATAAGCCAGTTGTTGTAGATGTAGCCCAAGTCAAGTGAACCACACAAATTTGTGTTTTATGGTGTGTTTGAAATTTATGATGTTTTCTGATATATGTTGAATGTATGACTCACATATGATGTTATAATGTCATTCATAGACTATGTTTAATGATAAATTAACTATTAGGATATGGGAATTGTGGACATGAGTAAATGGTAGAAAGGACAAGAAGGATGCCTCACTTCCCCTCATCATTGCATAACCTTGGTTCATGCAACCCCTCTAGATTCCTCGGGTGATATCTCACTTTCTTTGTGAGCGATGTTGAAAGGGATGCTATCTAATGGTTTTGTTGGTATTTGAATGACTAACCTCAGGTCTACCCCTTGCAGGGAAACACCACCTATTCAATGTTGGGGTTGTGGGGGAGACTACATGTACATGGATTGTCCTCATAGATATGAAAAAGTTAGGACTATTCATAATATATAGTAGGATTATATAGCGGAATACATCTGTATAAATGTACCAAGGATCTATGTATCTCTAGATAACGAGAAATTTGACTTCTAGTCTCGTATGATTGAAGTGGAAAGTAAGATCAACAACCAACTCATTTGTATTTTAATTGATTCAGGAGATATTCATAGTTATCTATATCCTAAAATGGTGGAAATATTTAAATTGACAAGAAGTAAGCTTGGAAAACCTTGGTTGGTGAAACTAGCTATAGGAACTAAGAGTAAAATTAATGAGATGGTTAAGGCATGCCCAATGGACATGAATGGGATGAACACAAAAGTTGATTTGAATATCATACCATTGGGATCATATGATTTTATAATTGGTATAGATTGGTTGAAAAAGAATCACGTTGTCCTAGATTTTTATAATAATTCCTTTACTTTCTTGGATGAGGAACTAAACTTGAGTATAGTTCAGGGAATTTCCAGGGCAGTATCCATCAGAGAAGTTTCAACCTTGCACATGGAGGAAACATTCATGAAAGGGTGTCAAATATTTGTAGAACATATGGAAGAAACACCTAAGGATAAAGTGCAAACATTGAAGACTATGAAGTCCTAAAAGAGTTTGAAGATGTATTTAAACAAATATGTGGGTTTCCACCCAAGATAGATATTGATTTCTCCATCAACCTGATGCCTAGAGAAGCCCTAGTATCCAAGACTCCTTATAAGATGAGTACACCAGAGTTGAAAGAGTTGAAAATGAAAATTGAAGAGATTTTGAGGAAGGGGTATATACACCCAAGTGTGTCACCTTGGCATTCCCTAGTATCATTTGTGAAGAAAAAGGATGGAACCCTGAGGCTTTGCATTGACTTCAAGTAGTTGAATACAGTGAATCTGAAGAGCAAGTATTGTTTTCCAAGGATATATGACCTCTTTTATCAACTAATGGATGCAAATATGTTCTCTAAGATTAACCTTAGGTTAGGTTATCATCAAGTGAGAATTAAAGAATAAGATATCAACAAGATAAACTTTAGAACAAGATATGGCCATTATGAGTTCACAGTGGTGTCATTTGGTTTGTCAAATGCACGAGTTATCTTCATGTGTTTAATGAATGGTATTTTCAAAGAATACTTGAATACGTTTTTCATTATGTTTTTGGATGATATTCTTATTTACTCAAAATCTAAAAAATATCATGAGCAACACTTGAGGACGGTGCTCCAAGTATTGAGAGAACATCAATTGTATGCAAAGTTGATGAAGTGATCACTGTACCAGAGGAAAATTCGCTACTTGGGTCATATAATTTTAGAGGAAGGATTAATAGTGGACCCGAAGAAGATAAAAATGATTGAAGGATTGATCCAGATCTCTGGGGATGAGATCTGGATGGCTTGAATGCCGAGAGAGGAGGAGCTTAGAAATTTCAATCTTGCATAAAAAGAAGCATGGACAAAAACAACATGTAAATGAAGTACTTGGGAGGTGAGGCTCAAAGAAGAGTTTCACCTCTAAAACTAACTGCTAGTAAATCACTCAGAGCTAATGAATCTCACAACGAACAATAAAAAATATGAGAGAAACCAAAATGAGTAACTTGATATTATGAAAAGGATTTCTAGGCCTTTACATAGCATTACAAAATGGTCCATTGGACAAAGTAAAAAAGAACTCATTAAATTAGTCTCTATTATTAGTATAATATATCTAACTACCCAACTAACTAAGTAGTGGAAAATAAAACCCAATACAATAATAGAAAGAGCTCATTAAATGCATCTCTATTGTTATAATAATAGATCTAACTACCCAACTAACTAAGTAGTGGAAAATAAAACCCAATACAATAATGGAGAGGCGGGACTCTCTTTGACCCTTATGGGCAACATGTTAGCCCAATTAATTAATGAGGAAGTGGGCATCTCCTTGATCCACATTGACAATCTATTAGATTTATAGATTTATGACTTTTGTATCTGAATTTAGACCATATACCCCCTTAAAATTTGGATCATTCCTCCCCCCTTAGAAAATGATGGTCCCCATCATTTCACCCATGCTAAAAAAAGAAACCCCATTATCACACCATTATGATTACAATGTGAAAATACCCAATGAAGAGAAGGGATTTATGTGGTTGACTCATAACTGTGGGTTTGTGGTTGACCCATAACCTATTTGACAATAGCATTATACATGGGTAGCAAAATAAAAATAAAATCCCAAAATTTATGAAAATAATATGGGAAAATCGTTACTTTGGGGTTGTAAACATCCTTCTGCAAATCTATTCATAACTTCTGCTACAGGTGATGAAATCCAATTCCGTCGAATACTCATTTGAGATATTGAAGAGATATTTCCATCCATATGTGGAACTTCTTTTGTTGTTTTCTGAGTAGGGAGAAAAGACTTTTGAATATGGTGGTACACATGACCTCCTTGGGTCAAATACATTATGAGATTAAATTGATGATATCTCTCAAACCAGGAAGCCAACTGTGATTCCATGAAATACCCATTTGAGATATTGAGGAAATATTCAGATACATATGTAAGAATCCTTCTGTAGTTTCCTGGGCAGCGAGAAAAATACCATTGAATATGGTGGTACAAGTGGCCTCCTTGGGTCAAATACATGTTGAGCTTAAATCAATGATATATCTCAAACAATGAATCCAAATGCGATTCCGTGAAATACCCATTTTAGATATTGAAGAGATATATCTAGAAACATCTGGAACTCCTTATTTAGTTTCCTAAGAAGGGATAAAAATAGCATTTAATATGGTGATACGCGCGGCCTCCTTGGGTCAAGTACATGTTGAAATTCAATTGATGATATCTCTCAAACCAGAAAGCTAAATGAGATTCCGAGAAATACCCATTTGATATCTTGAAGATATATTTCCAATGAACTATGGAGTATCCTTTGCAATTATGTGTAGAGGTTGCAACACCACTTTGAATTTTGTTGAGTGTAGAGGGACACAAAGGATTCCAAGGGTTTGTAGCACAACATGGGATGTTGTAGAGGTTGTGGAACCTCCATGGGCAGCACGAACACCCTGCAAATTTGTTGAAAATGTTGCAGACAAATGGATGTAGTGGATCCATGTATAGATGTAGTGAATCCATGTATGGATGTAGTGAATCCATGTATGGTTCTCCTTGTGATGGTGAACAAAGATCTGGGGGTAAAAAAAACCCTTTAGTGCCTGTGGACCAACTATGATGCTTACAGTGTATGGACCAACAAATGGATTCTGATACTACTAAAAGGAGGTTGCTGATTTCTGCAAATTTTTGAACCCACAACATGCTTCAAACCCTTTTCCCGATGCAGAGCGAACTTTCTCTGATACCACTGATTCAGATCTCGGGGGCTAAGATCTAGATGGCTTGAATGCCAAGAAAGGAGGAGCTTAGAAATGCCAATCTTGCATAAAAATAAGCATGGACAAAAACAACATGTAACTGAAGTACTTGGGAGGTGAGGCTCAAAGAAGAGCCTCACCTCTAAAACTAAGTACTAGTAAATCACTTAGAGCTAATGAATCTCACAATGAACAATAAAAAATATGAGAGAAACCAAAATGAGTAACTTGATATTATGAAAAGGCTTGCTAGGCCTTTATATAGAATTACAAAATGGTCCATTGGACAAAGTAAAAAAGAGCTCATTAAATAAGTCTCTATTATTAGTATAATAAATCTAACTACCCTACTAACTAAGTAGTGGAAAATAAAACCCGATCCAACAATAGAAAGAGCTCATTAAATGTGTCTTTATTATTATAATAATAGATCTAACTACCCAACTAACTAAGTAGTGGAAAATAAAACCGAATACAATATTGGAGAGCTGGGACTCTCTTTGACCCTTATGGGAAACATGTTAGCCCAATTAATTAATGAGGAGGTGGGCATCTCCTTGATCCACATTGACAATCTATTAACTTTATAGATTTATGACTTTTGTATCTGAATTTAGACCATATACCCCCTTAAAATTCAGATCAAGGATGGCCAACACCAAGGAATGTCTTAAAGGTGAGATATTTCATGGGACTTGTAGGGTATTATAGAAGGTCTATCGAAGGCTTATCTAAGATTTCACACCTAGTCACATCTTTGCAAAAGAAGAGTGTGATATTTGAATAGACTGTTGATTGTGAAAGAAGCTTCCAACACTTGAAGTATTTATTGACAAGTTCTCCAATATTAAGGGTTGTTGATCTTAATCAATACTTCATTGTATGCACAGATGCTTGTAAAGAAGGGCTTGGGGGAGTCCTTAGTCAGAATGGGCATGTGGTATTCTACGAATCAAGGAAATTTAAAGAGCATGAAAGAAACTATGCTACACATGATTTGGAATTAGAAGCCATAGTGCATGCCTTGAATATGTGGAGGCACTACCTCATGGGAAAATGATTTGAGTTGAGAACAAGTATGAAATATTTATTTGGAAAACCAACTTTAAATATCAGGAAAATCAAATGGTTGGAATTCCTCGGTGAATATGACTTTTATATAAGGCCTATAAAAGGTAAAAAGAACATGGTGGCTAATTCACTCAATAGGAGGGTGCATGAGATGCATGCTACAACCATTACCATGTACAAATAATATTTGAAAGAAAAAAATTTAGAGGTTGCAAAATCAAACCAATAGTATGTGGAAAGAAAAGAAAAATTTCAGAAAGGTAAATTGAAGCATAAAATGGAAGACTATAAATTGGAAAAGGATGAAATCATCATGTACATGTGAAAAATTTATGTGCCAAATTATCAGGAATTGAAAAATATGATATTAAAATAAATGCATAACATTCCTTATGTTGCCCCCCCAGGTTACCAGAAAACTATTGTAGTTGTCAAGAGCCATTATTATTGGCCAAGTATGAAGAAAAAAGTAGTTGATTTTATTGGCAGGTGTTTGGAATGTCAAAAGGACAAGGATGAGAAAAGACACCCAACTAGTTTTCAACAACCATTGCCCATTCCTGAGTGGAAATTGGATGTTGTCACAATGGATTTCATCACTAAGGTTCCCAAAAATTCCAAGCAACATGAATATATCATGGTAGTGGTGGACAAGCTTACTAAATCTTCCCACTTTATTCTATTAAATCTCACTCACAAGTAAACCAACATTGTTGATATTTCTATGAGAGAAATTGCTAGCATACATGGTGTGCCTAAGAAAATTCTACCTGAGAAAGATCCCAAATTTACATAATTTTTTTGGAAGGGATTATTCAAAGAATTTGGAACAAATCTTAACTTTAGCATAAACTATCATCCATAGTTAGATGGGAAAATAGAGAGGGTCAACAAGGTGATCGAGGACACGTTAATGATGTACGTGATGGATAAACCATCAAAATGGGAGGATTATTTTCATTTGGGTTAATTTTCTTACAAAAATGGCTATCAATAATATCTAAAGATGAGCCCATTTGAGGAAAGTTATGGAAGAAAGTACAAAACACCAGTGAGCTGGGACAACCCAACAGAGAGAGCAGTGGTTGGGCCAGAATTACTCAGGGAAATGGAAGAGAAGATGGTGAAAATTAAACAGAATCTAAAGGTTACAAAGAAAAGAAGAAAATTTATGATGATAAAGGAAGAAATCACAAAGATTTTAAAGTGGGTGACCATGTCTTCTTAAAGTTAAAGGCCAAGAGAAGTTCCTTGAAATTGGGAAATTGCTCAAAGATGGAAGCCCGTTATTGCAAGTTGTTTGAAATCCTATAAGGGATTGGTCATGTTGCGTACATGATGGAACTACCTGCATCCTTATGTATTCATAACATATTCCATGTATCTTTGATTAAAAATTATGTACCTGATACTAATCATGACGTTGATTGGAAGTTGATTCAAGTGGAGCCAGAAGATGGCTTTCAAGTGCAATGAGTTTTCATATTGGACCAGAAGATCAAGTAGCTCTTGAATTGATCCATAGGGTTAGTAAAGGTCCAATGGACCTAGTACCACCTTGAGGATACAAATTGGGAGCACGAGGATGTTATGCGGGAAGAAAACCCACATATTTTTGAATACTTTTGAAGTTTTGATTGTACCTGTGTATATAATGCAGTGAGTACATTGCATAAATAAGGGGGAGGGGAATGTAATACCCTGAAGCCAAACCCAAATTGTAAATATAATGTAATTATACATATAGTCTAGTGAGTGGGGATATGGGCCAAAGTGCCTTTGTATATATGTATGTTGAGGCTAGAGTGCATATGTGGTTATTAGGCTAGAGATCCATAAGCTAAAAGGATAGTGAGCATATATTTGTAAAATGTAATCATAGTTAGTGTTTAATGAAAACAAATCATTGTTGTAGACCAACCAGGTAAAATAGTATGGGGGGATAAACTCCAATAGAATGGGAAAAGGGGGATAAGAGTCTAAGAAAGGGGATAAACTAAGGGGACTTAAGAAAAAAATGAATATTTTATTAATATTCCTAAATTATAAAGTCTAAAGTATGGAATAATTCATTTTATCATAAGTCTCTAAGGGGGAAACATATCACCATGTGGTGGGTCCATGTGGGGGACCCATGTAGTTCAAAAAATGATAGGTTTCAAGTTGGCAACATGCACATAAGTTTCTGGAGACTTAGCTCATTCTATATCATTCCATATTCATTATCACCTCACCTTGTTGTTTTCAACCTTATCTTCATGCTTCCATTACCTGTAAATATACTTGTACCATGTAAAGCTTTGGAACTGGATTGAAGAGGTTGGTTTTCAGGCTTGTGGGATATTTAAGAAGCGGTTTGAAAGAAGGGATGATTTTAGGGGCTAAATTTCTCTCATGGGATAATTTTTCCTGTTTTTTCCCAAAACAATATTCGCTATTTTAAAAATGATTCACCCAAATTCTATAGAATAAATTTATTTTACCTTAAAAATAGCCAAAAGTTTATACAAACTATATAAAATCCTTATAAATTTGAATATTTTTACAAAAATATCGTCAAACATTTATATTTGGCATATGAAGGATTAGTAATATTCACCAAGGTTTCTACATTTTAAAATAATTTTCCATCCTTAAAATCATCCCTGGTTGAAAGGCTTGTGATTATTCTCTCCAAGTGAGAGAACTGTTGGGAATAAATTCCCGAGGTGCCAAGATGCAAGTACAAGGCTATAATACTTCCTATTAGATGTGTTGTTGAAGGCCTGGAAGAGAAGTGGGGAAACCAAAGGACTGTTGGGCAGAGAAGGAGCACACTTCCCAGGGTGGGACATGAATGTGGGGAATGTGGGACTGTAGGATATTTGCTAGATTTGAAACCTGAGTTTGAGTTTCCTATTGTCTGAGAGACCTTAGGTTGGTTAGGATTCTTGTACCCAAGTGGAGTTTTAGCCCCAACTATTCTGTGTTAATTTATGTCTATTCTTTGTCAATTTTCGTGTTTTGTTAATTTCTTGTATATGTTGTATCTATATATTTTGCATTTGTAGAGAATCTTTAGTCAATTTAATTGCTTCAGAGTTTGGAATTTTGTAGTGGTATTTCTCAACTCAAGGATGGGGATGCTACAATTGAAAAATTGATGGCCACACCAAGGAGAAATGTTGGAAACTACATCCAGAATTGAACTCGAAGAACCGCAAGAAGGAAATAAAGAAAAAGAACCTTCTAGCCACATATTCAAGCAATCATGATGAACGTAGCTTGGATGTGGATGAAAATATTTTATGCACATCTATGAAAAAGGAGGTGAATTTTAGTATCCTTCATCACGAGTAAGAGAAGGAGATTAACAAGCTCTTCCACATCAAGATTCAGGTCAAGAAGACCAAGATAGATTCTTTGTTTGACTCAAGTTCATGGGATAATCTTAAAGCAATGGTTCTGGTCAATAAGATTGGATTGGAGGTTCATAATAATTATATACCCTATCCATTAGGTTAGGTAAATAAGGATGTAGAGATAAAGGTAATGAAACAATGTAAGATTAAATTTGTTGTAAGTGTTGATTTTATTCATGAAGTGGAATTTGGTGCAGTACCCCTTGATGTATGTGGATTAATGTTTGGAATCTCATACATGTATACAAGGGATGAAATATTCATGTAGAGAGCCAACTAATATCGATTGGTCAAGGATGGGAAGTCCTACATCATTAACAGACATAAAGGCAAGTCAAATATCTCACTAGTAAGTTCCAACCAAGGAAATAAGTTGATTAGTTCTAGTAAGAAATATGTTTTTATTTTCATAAGAGAAAATTAGTTTGATGATGAGTGAATGAGAGTTAAGGAATTGCTGGAGGGGTGTAATAAACAGAAGAAACATCATTTGTAGGAGTTTCTACATGAATATATAGGAGTTCTCAGGGATGATAAATGGATACCACCTAAGAGGGATGTGGAGCATGAAATATAGGTATTGTTAGACTCCCCATTGTTGAATATTGGGATGTATAGGAAAGTCTGTTCTAGAAGCGAATGAAGTGAAGAATAAGTTGCAACAATTTTTGGAGAAGCGTTTGATTCGAACAAGCACCTCACATTGTGGGTTACCCATATTAATTGTACCTAACAAGGATGGGACTTGGAGAATATGTATCAATTACATGGAATTGAACAATATTACCCTAAAGAATCGGTACCCTCTTACAAGGATTAATTATCTGTTGGACCAGTTGCAACATGACAAGTACTTCACTAAGTTGGATTTGAAATTGAGATATCACTAGGTATGAGTCAAATAAGAAGATACTTGGAATAATTCCTTCAAGACAAGGCAAGGTTTGTATGAGTGGTTGGTTATGCCATTCGGTTTATGCAACACACCAACTACATTTATGAGACTAATGAATTATGTTTTACACCCTTATCTAGATTCATTTTTTATTATTTATTTGGATTATATGATGGTTTATAATGCTACCTAGGAGGAGCACATCTCACATCTTATGTAGGTATTAGAGACTCCAAAAAGGCACTAGATATTGGCCAATCTTAAGAAATGCGAGTTTGCTCAACAATATTTGGTGTATTTTGGGTATGTGATTGCTGGAGGGGAACTCAATATAGATCCCACAAAGATGGAGGCCATCATTAAATGGTCAGTTCCTATGAATTCCACTGAAGTTAAAAGTGTTTGTGGGAAGGCACAATACTTGTAGAATTTCATTGATTCATTTTTCAGTGGTATTTGAAACACACCATGCCATAATGACTAGTGGTAATATTTTTGAGTGGGGGAAGAATTAACAGAAGACCTTTGATGAGATAAAAATAAAGATCAATCAAGCACCAATACTCACACTATCAAACTTGTAGAATTCATTCAAAGTGGAGATATATGAAATTTTGTATGCCATGGGAGCAGTATTGATGCAGGAAGGAAGGCATCTCTGCTATCATTATGAAGTATTTCATGGGGTGGTTCTCAACTACCATACCTATGACAAGGAGCTATATGCCTTGGTACAAGAGGTTAAAAAGTGGAAGAACTATCTGATGGGAAAGGAAACCATCATCCACACTAATCACTAGCCACTGTAGTATTTGTAGGCCCAAAGTAAGCTACAACAAACTAGACATTACAACTGGATGGGGTTTTTACAACAATTTCATCTAGCCATCAAGTATAAGAAGGGAAACACAAATAATTTGGAAGGCATGTTTTCATAACCACCCACATCCAATATTACAAATTTGGGAACTATAATGCCCATGATGCATGTTGGTTTATCTTTTCTTCCTTGTCTATCATCTGAGTTATTGACCCGGAGTTCATGTCTTTTCAGGTTTCCAACAAAGCCTCTAAAACTATCAGCTGTCCTGGTGACCCAGAAGGAAACACGACGCACATAATGCACTACATAGTCTCACCCGAGATAGATTTAATGGGTGGCTGTAAGACTCATGTGTTTATAACCTAGGATTGAGCATGAGATAAGGGATCCATATTTTGAACCATTTACCATAACTCCTAATTGGAACCTAATATTATTCCTAACTATGCATTAACTTCCATGGATATTCCCTCATTATCGCAACAACATTTGAACATGTAATATAATAACTCATTCATTCATTAAACACAAAAAATAACTATTGAACAAGGGATAAAGACATGCATGCATTCATCACATTAAACAAATATTATCGTGGTTCACCCCCTCCTAGGCTACGTCCACAAATATTTGTCTCTTGGCTCTTTTATTATGGTAGTTCTGCATCTCTATCACTACACACTTACAATTATCCTCAGATGGGTAATATCTATGTGAGGCGAACTAGATCGCACCAAGATCCACCACCTACGATCTAATCCTTGGATCTTCCTTCTCTCCTTTGTTCTATCTCAACAACTTACAGAATAGTTCACAACAATATTGCATATCTCATCAACTCATACATAACCAGTATGAACAATACAAAAAGGAACTAATCAGAAACCAACAACCTTACACAACAAAAACTGGAACCCTCTATTATACCTACGTATCTATATTTATATCTATCGGGATCTTCATCCATTTACAATGTATTACCAAAACCCTAACCCTACCAACGTTAGGTCTTCCTCCCATGTTCATGTGTTGTTATTCCTTCCAGTTGTCGCTTTCCTTGTGTACTCTTTCTTGCATGCATGTGTGCTATGTTTTCTTCCAACTGTTACTTCCATTTCCACACACTTTCTTTCCCCACGATCATCCATCTTTCCACTTCGGCCTGCTGCCAACAGGCCCCCAACACTGACATGTGGATCATCCCAAGTCACCTTGTCCTTATGAGCTTCCTCGATCTCCTTGGTGATCGTCTGGAACTTTTCCTTGAGATATTCTTCTTTTTTCAGTTCTTGCACAGTCTTCTCCTTGATGGTGTCCATGACCTAGACTGCCACTTCATTGCTAGACATACCTGCACATTCTTCCTGGGTCTGTGCTATCTGTGTTTTCACTACCTCCACTTGTGCGAGTACTTCTGCTACCCGTTCCTACAATGGCTCTATTTGAGCCTGGCACTCTTGTTTCTGCATTTGCGCAGTGATGAGTTATGCCTGCATCTTCTTCATCTCCTACATCCCTCTGACTCATTTTGGGAATGGTATAGTCTTTTGCCTCTACTTGAGCTCTTGGATCACTGAATTAATCATTTCCTCTTCCTAGTCCCTCCACTGGACCTGTGGATCCTCCTCCACCCTTGTCCAAAGTTGTGCTACTTTATCAAACAAGTCAGCTATTATGCTAACTTGTTGCTCTATCTCCTGCAACTGCATTGTTGCTTCATGTTTCCTTTGCTCCTTGACTACTGATGGAGTGGTTGGTGTGAGTTTTTGTCGGAGATTCTTGATCTCCTTCTGATATTGATCAATTTCTTACACAAGCTGATCAATCTTTTTTGTGGTTGCAACTTCCTCGTTCTGCACGGCTTGTGGAATATTCTCATAAGTTCTTGCCACTTTTTTCTCCAATCCTTTTAGGTGCTCCCTTTCCTCCTTGGTCTCGGACTTGGACTTCTCGTAGCCTACTTTCAATTCATCTTGTTCCTTTGTTGACTGCTTCAATTTGATTAAGTGTCTGTGTGCACAAGACTGTACCTCATGGTTGACACTCACCTGCAACCTGTGTAATTCCCCCAATGGTATCCTTATCAACACAAGTTGGATCTGGTTCAATTCTTTCAAGGGTTTCTGCCCCACGATTTCATCCAAGCGCAACATGCTAGGGTTGATATGGAATGTTGTGTGTGGTTGCAGTATCCCCTTGCCTATCAGTCGATCTTCCTCTTGCACTCTTCCTTCTATCTATGGTGATGATGGCTCTATGCCCCTGTTGCGGCTTTCTATCTATGATTCCACAAATTTCTTGAGGAACTCTCCCATTTCTTCCAGCTCTTTCTGTAGCTTGTCCCTATGGTGTGTTGCATGATCAAAGTCTTCTACTAGGCAATACTTCTTGGAAGGTTTACAGTTGAGAGTAAGCTTGTCATTGATGGCAAGATCTGTGATAATGGAAGAGGAGGAGCAATAGTGAACATTGGATCTTATTCAGAATCCTCGATGAATGTCAGATATGAATTTAGAGAGGAGTAGCATGTAGTAGACGAGAATATATCTTGGGTGTTCGATCTAAGTTCGGGGTACAACCATCGTTGGATAAGGGAGGACTTGTATGTTCATTACATGGAAAAGTGGTGAAATTGCAAAGCGGCGAAATCGCGAACTTGGACAAAATCGTGAAGCGGCGAAATTGCAAAGTGGCGAAATCGTGAAAAGATAAGGACCATCAGATCACCAAGAATGAGGACCATTGATCTAAGCTCCATCTCAGAGCTTCGCCTATCACGACTTGGAGTGACGAGAACCTCCATCTTAGGAACAACGATATGCGAAATCGTGAGTTAACCGCAGCCTTCAGATCAAGGTGTGATCTGGATCGTTGATCCGACTCCATTTTGGAGCTTCGCCTATCACGACTCGGAGTGACAAGAAACCACATCTAAAGAATCTCAAGATGCAAGATCGTGAAAAGATCAGGACCGTTAGATCACCTAGAATGTGGACCATCGATCTGAGCTCCATCTCGGAGTTTCACCTATCATGACTTGGAGTGACGAGAGCCTCCATATAAGGAACAATGAGACGCGATATCACGAAAATAATTGGACCATTGATTCATTGAGATTGTGGACCGTCGATCAGGATCGATGAATATCATGAGTTCGCAGCACCTTTTAGCACAAATAGTGGTCACTGCTTGTGGTCACATGGAGAAAGGACCTAGTGCAGATAAGCTCTGCCTCAGACTTTCGGGGATCGCATCTGGTACGAATGCCGAAAAGGTGAAATTTCGCTGTAACTGGTGGTCATCGCCTGTGGTCACATAGAGGAGGGAGCTAGAGTAGCCAAGCTCCTTTTTGGAGCTTGCAACATGAAGATTCAAGATGCCTCATCACAGAATCTTCGAATTGTGAAAGTGAGAAATGCATAAATCATGACAATATCCTTCAGAGCTAATCCAACGGTGCAGATGAAACTGAAGGAGATCGGAGGGCTACTGTTGCATGCCACAGTGTAACTACTAGAAACCACTGATGGTTTCTGCCAGAGGACTCAAAGACACTTTGGGGTGATTGACAGAGGAGATGAAGAGTCTCTAGGAATCTTCAAGAGGGATGAAGATGCTTGTGGAGGTGATTGATAGTTGGATGAGCATTGTAGCTAGTAACTAGAACAAAGAAGGTGAGCTTTTCTTTCACAGAGAAGACAAAGACTCTCAACTACCAGAGAGGATGAGGAATCTCACCATAACATATAGTGATGCTGAACGAGTGGAAAAATGGCCAGAGAAGCTGAAGAGTCACAATGATGATCAGACAGAGCACTCGAGTTGTGGAGGATATCGGCGTGGTATGAGTATGCAGAGGTATTGTGCACATTACATGCACAAGGTGCACAAAAGCTATAAATACACAGTACAGAGAAGAGATGTGGTTTCTATTGTTGCTAGAGTTGTTGTGGATGTTGTTGTTGAAGGTGATTCATGCATAAAGAAGGATAAGAGTGCAGCAACTGAAAAGAATAGAAGAAGAAATGTGTAGCGAATGGACATGGAGCATAGATCATAAAAAGAAGAAGAAGATAATGGGAAGTGGATTCATGCTGGAAGACAGTGAGGAGGTCTAGGTAGAAAAAATCTTGCAGAATAGTGATGAGATTGGTAAGCTGTTATTGAACACTATATCACTGTAATAGGTTTCAGTATTTCATATTCATAATCCAGGGTGGTTGGGAGGTGCTAGGGAGGATTGGTGTCCTCAGAGGTTCAAGTGGGTGCTTGAACACAAGGAGTTGGTGCTTCCTTCTAGTTGGTGCTAGAGAAACCAGGGAGTTGGTGCTTCCTTCTAGTGGGTGCTAGAGAAAAATAGAGAGTTGGTGCTCTCATCAAGTTGCGGCTTGAAAAACAGAGGTTGTAGCCTCACAATGAGTTGGTGCTCAAATGTATGATAATGTAAAGAATGTAAATAATACTTATCATATAAAGAAGAAGAGGTTTTGACCCTGTATGGGTTTCCTTGGGAAATATCTGTCTCTGTGTTTCTCATATATGTGAATGATGTTGAATGTGCCATTGTTCATTTCCCTACATTATTGTGATCATCATTGAGTGCCTTGTAAATAATTTAAAAGAAGCATAATTGTTTAAGAATGGTAACAACTGATTCACCCCCCCCTCTCAGTTGTTCAACAATACTAGACCATTCTAGAGATCATTTCCCCATTATCCTCCATGATCGTATGGTCTAGTGATGTTCATTGTGCCTTTGATTTATTGCATACACCTCCTGTCTGTGCTACTGGTCTCTTCGTTCACCCTGATTCCTGCGTGTTGGGATTTGGGGCAATCTCCTGTGCTCCCTCGGCCTATTTCTGTTGTCTGTTGATCAGCTGTGTAGTTTATTTCTACCCCTTCTAGGTTCCTCTCTTCTTTGACCCTTCATCTTCCTGAGTCAACTTTCCTTGGCCCATTCTTGGTTTCTTGGGCACTTGGATTTTTGGAGGCTGTGTTTCCTCCTGCTCTGCCTCTCCTTCTGTTGCTCTTTCTGGTACTTACCGAGTAATGGTTTAGATATTCCATTCATCGAGCCATTCATTAATGACCATGTCAATGTCACCCTCTGTGATGTAGTAGCGCATTTGTAGCCACTCTTTATCTGGATCCTGCCTTGGTTGTATCCACATTGTTTGTCGTGGTGGCCCAGAAATTGGCGATGACCGCATATCCCGTGACAACCTCTAGTGTTATTCTCCATCATCGGATGATAAATTCTTATATGTCTTGTAGATATTATTCAAATATGATCCCATTATCCCTCTTATTCTTGGCATGCATCCCAGATCTCAACAATAGGTACCTCACTCCCGCAAGCTATGGTCTGGTACAAAAAATTACATACCCTGGTCCTTGCCATACCATCAAGGATATTAGGGTAATCATCCATTAGTAATGGAACTATGTTCCTACGTCTTGTGCATCCTTGTAGTCCTCTTGGAATAAATTCAATAGATATGGCACCTAGCTCATTGAGCTACCTTCTGTGCACTTAGCTGCAATTGCAATGACTCCAACTAGTACTTCCTCTTTGCCACATTTTCTTAGCAATTTACAGGCTAAGATATTTGCGCCCAATTGTGTGGCTGTGTTGTTGATTTGTTTGACCATGATGCCTCTGGTTCCCCTGGTGGTTCCATACTTCTTCTTCATTTCCTCTGCCAACACTTTCTCCTTGGATTTTTTTTCCAAAATCAATGCAGGATCCATACCATGGGATGGCAACCCTATGATTTGCATGATAAGCTCAATAGTTAAGGGAACGAGTTTGTCCAACCATATTTCCCCTCCATGTGTGACTTCTAATAGCTGCTTGATGTAGGCTGTTGAGTACTAGCCTCTAGCAAAATGTGGTAGGGTCAACCGACCTAAGATTCTTTTTTTTTCCATCCTAGTTGCCCACTGGTATGGCTGGTTAATCGCTTCTTCTAGTCGAGTTGTGCCTATGGTCTCTATAAAGACCCTGCGTGCAATCTCCATGAACTTGGTTTCGTCTGACACATCATGGTATGAATATTTGAGCTTCTCGACGTGGCCTAATAGGTCCAATCCTACCTGTACTCTATATGGTATGCATGGTAGAACACTTTTTGCTATAGGTTTCTTGCGGGGTGAGCTCGATATCTGTACTTTGTCTTCCTACTATAGTGGATGGTTCGAAGGTCCAGTAGCTTCTGATTATTCCCCTATTAGCCATTCTAGACAAGCCAAGGCATCTTCAGTGGTCTCCCCTGGTGGTTGTCTTGAGATGGTCGTTTGAGACCCGTTTGGCTTGACTACTACTTCTAGATTTTGTGTCATTTCATTAACTTCCAGGGTTGCTTCAGTGCTTTTTGGTTCCACTTCCTTTTGGGTTTTTGCTTCCTCATTCTGAGGCTCCAACACCGCTACTGGCATATCCACCTTCTTGGCCTCTTCTTGTGGCTGCTGAACTTCTTCCAAAATCAGTGTAGAATTCACCGGTATCATCTCTGGGGATGGGATTTCATCGATATTGACGATCTCCGTTTGTTGTTGTGCATTTTCTTCCAATGGTCCTCGTGACCTAGTTTGAACCCTAGTCGATCTGGAAGTCTGGATTGCTTCTGCTAGCTTTGGTGGTGCCATAGTGGTGATTGTCGAACATTTGTTGAATTTGGAGAACTTATGTGAGCTCTGTAGTCTCACTCTGTGTGTGTTGGATGCTAGTACTCTCTCTATTCTCTTTTCATGAATAGACTAGTTGCTCCCATGCTCGTGTGTTGTATGGGATTTTCATGAAGCTTATCGAGGATGCTTCCTCCATTGTGTGTTTACTGCACCATAATTGTGGGTTCAATGTATCTACAACGGTTTCATACTTTCCATTATGCTTTCTTTGCCGGCTCCACTTGGCATGATTATTGTGATGTCCCATTGGTCCTTGTCGTTCTTTAATTCCACCTAGTGTTGTCCTATCGTACTGATTTTTGTTGATTTTCCTTTTCCCACTTGTTTTTTCCTTTTCATATATCTGTTTCCCTTGCCTTTGTCAGATTTGTGTTGCCCTTTTTTTTATTTTATTTTTTATACTGCGCAGTGGGTGGTCGACTGTCCTTATACAACTTTAGTTGGCTCCCATTGATCATTCCTCTAAGTTTTACGCCTACTCAATATCTTATTTTTATAGCTCCTCCATTTGTGACAGATTTTAATTCATATGTTCCTAACCAATGCATTCTAAGATTTCCCGGGTGCTCAAGAGATTTGTTGTCATACAACAGTAATAGATCTCCTTCCTTGAACGTTTTCCTCTTGATCTATCGATCATGCCAAGCTTTGTCTCTTTCATTCTACAGTTGTTGATGGAATCCTTCCAAGATTCAGTATTCCTCCATGGTTAATAGTTGATTCAGTCTCTCTTGTATTGTGCCTCGTTCTGTCATTTGTGTGATAGCTGCTACGCACAAGCTAGGTACTAAAAATTATAATGGCACTACTTCTTCTTGGTCATAAACTAGTTTGAATGGTGTGTGCCCTGTTAGATTTTTTCATGTAGTCATGTATGCCCATAATACTGCTGGTATTTGGAGGTCTCAGTTGTCTTTGTTAACATTACAAATCTTTGTCAGTGCATTCTCTAGGATTTTGTTGAAGGCTTCCACTATGTCATTCACCTGTGGGTGATACGGTGTGCTATTTTGGTGATGGACTTTGAACTCTTTAGTCATTGCACAGATGACGTTGTTTATGAAGTGCGTGCCTTGGTCACTCATCAAGACTCTTGGGCACCCAAATATCGTGATTACTTTTTCAAACAAAAAGTGTGTTGTTGTCTCTGCGCTACAATATTTTACTGGTGCGGTCAGGGATGATTTTAAGGATGGAAATTTATTTTAAAATGTAGAAACCTTGGCGAATCATACTAATCATTCATATGCCAACTATAAATGTTTGGCGGTGTTTTTGTAAAAATACTAAAATTTCTAAGGATTTTATATAGTTTGTAAAAAAATTTAGCGATTTTTAAGTTAAAATAATTTTATCCTATAGAATTTGGGCGAATCATTTTTATAATAGCGAATCCTTTTTTTGGAAAAACCATGGAAAATTAGCTCATGAACGGAATTTAGCCCCTAAAATCATCTATGGGTGCGGCTTTTGCCCATCTTGTTAGATATTTCATCGTTGTAATAATGTATATTTCCCCTTTCCTTTTGGCTGATGGGTTAATTAGGCCCACAAAGTCTATTACCCATTTGTTGAATGCTTGTAATGTTACTTGTGTTCTTAGTGGAATCTCATCTCTTCTATTAAGTTTTCCTACCCTTTGACATACATCACATCTTTGACAGTACTCCTTCGAGTCTCGGTGAATCATTGGCCACCATAGTCCCACGCGTAATAACTTCTACGTGGTAGATTTACCTGCATAATTCCCTCATGTGATTCTCTCGTGGGATTATGCTAAAATTTTTGGTCTTTCGTGCTATAATACATATATTCACAAAATTCTATCTGCGCCCATTTTATATAAGTGTCCTACAATCAGTAGATATTCAGTCGCATGAAATATCAAATTCTTCTTCTGCGTTGTGGTATATTCTTGCAGCGCAGTACCTATAGTCAATTACTGAATGGTATCTATGAAGTATTCATCAACAATCTATACTAAGAATACCTGTGCATCCAAAAAATTTTCTTCTACGTTCATAGGTTCTTCTCCATTTGTGACCCTTGACAAGTGGTCAGGTCCTGCATTCAATTTTCCTGGTTTAACTGTTACTTCAAAGTCGAATTCTTGAAATAATAGTAACCATCGACATATTCTCCCCCCCAACACTGGCTTGTTGACTAGGTACTTCAGGGCTGAGTGGTTTGTGAGCATCTTAAAGTGTTTTCCTAATAAGTAATTCTTGAACTTCTGCAATGCATAGACCATGGCTAGGCCTTCTCTTTCTGTCATGTTATAATTCTATTATGATTCTAATAACTTTCTTCTTGCAAATGCTATTGGGTGATCCAAGTCTCTCGCTTCTGGCTGTGCTAAGATAGCTCCAAGTGCTATTGTTGATGCATCTACATGAACATGGAATGTCTTTTCCAAGTTTGGAAATACTAATATCGGCGCGGTAACCATCTTTTCCTTCAAAATATCTAGACCATGTTGACACTCGTCATTCCACAGAAACTTTGTATCCTTTCGTAACATATTTTCCATGGGTGTTGTAATTTGTGCATCACCTTTGATGAATTTCCTATAGTATCATGTGTGTCCTAATGTCAGTCTTAGCTGGCAAACTATTCTTGGTGCTGGAAAGTTAACAATGACTGCGATCTTTGCCGGATTGACCAATAAGCCTTGTTTGCATACTATATTGCCCAATAGTATCCCAAACAGTGTTCCAAATATGCATTTATTGATGTTCAATGATATTTGGCACTGTTTCCATCTTTCTAACATCAATCATAATACTTACAAATGTTTTTTCAACATGCTATGTGTTGTCCAGTCATCTAGGTATACTTCAAGAAACTGATGGATGAATTCCTTAAATGTTGCGATGACCACTCTGGAAAATATTTTTGGTGCGTTCTTTAGTCCAAACGACATGACAATGTACTGATAAGATCCTCATTATGTCGTGAACATGGTCTTATGTATATCTTCCTGTGCTATCTTAATATTATGCTAACCTAAGAATCCAACAGTGAATGAGTACGCTTCATGAGTAACGGGTTGTGTAGGCATGCATCGTTCAACTTTCTCAAGTCGACGCATATCATAATTCCTCTTCCCTGTTTCTTGTCCTACACTACCATCAGACTTATCCATTCTGACTCCTCAATTGATTCGTTGATGCCGGCTTTGAGCATCCTGTCCATCTCCTCTTTAACTTTTTGTTTATATATGGGGTTCAGTCTATAGGGTCATTGTCTAATAGGTCTTGTGTCAGGTCTGAGTGGTATCTTCATTTCTCCTAGTTCTTCGGCTATTCCCTTCATCTCTATAAATGTTGTGGGAAAGAGGTCATTGTATTCGCGTAGCAACTGTGTGATACTTTCTACTACTTTTTCATCCTAGTAATCCCCAATGTTGGCCATTTTGCGCTGCTTTGTTGTCTCGATGTTAACTTTATTTACCTTGATTGGCGTGGAAATGACTTCTGATTCTATGGGTGGTCCTGCCACATCTCTTTCACCTACTAGTTCTTCAATCTGAATATCATGCGGATCATATTCATCTGGTGCTTCTTCTTGTACATGGTAACATGACAACAATTCCTTGGCTGTTTGCTTATTCCGTTGTTGCTCTTATGTGATAAATTATATTTCTGGTTATTTGATGTATATCACTCCTATGATCCATTTGAGGGATGTGTCTATGTTGGGGTTCTCATGTTCGAATGAGAAAGTGACTGTGAAGTTCTGTTGTAATGTCCTCCATGTCATAGTTCCTTTATGCAATTCCAGGTCTGTGTACCAATTCGCTGGTATGCCTTTGAGAGTATGTATGAAGTGATGGGGCCATTACTCCAATGGTGTCATCATCCACAGTGTTTTACAGGCCTTCAAGTGTTTCGTTAGTGTCCTGTGTCCTTTATATTTCTGTTGTTTGTTGTTTTTCTGTTCTGCACCAAACCTTATGGGTAGTAACCGCTTACATTGATACCAGTCTGTGATTATCTCCTTGTGTTCCCCCCACCATCTTGTGGGTGTGGCCTTTAGTGATAATTCCAGTGCTAGCAGTCTATGATTCTCTAATACTTCATCTTCGTATTGTATTAGGAAGTTTTCTAGATCATTTAGTCCATGGAAATTGAGTGGTTCTCTGATTTCTATGCCTAACCACCTTACTACGTAGTCTATTATTGTACACCTTCTCGTGGACACTTCATGTAGTCTCTGCTTCCAGTTATCTAGCCTGGTGTTTGAGTCTATTGCACATGAAGTAATGCTCCTCCAACTGAGTACCCCATATACAGTTGGGTTTACGTAATCCTCATCGTGCACAACTGTTCTGTACAACTGGATGATTTCCTCTAAGTGCAAACAAGTGGGTTCTAGAACCTCTCCCCTTCTGATGGATCTAATGGAGCTATGACCCTGTATTCTTCAGATTCAAATATCATTTTCCTGGTTTTCAAATTGATTTGACCTGGTTGTCAAACGCCCAATCCATACCAAGCAATGTCGGGTAAGGTGTTGTTCCTTCTACTATTTCAATGACTTCAAAGTCCACTTTTGTGCACACTCCATCAAGATCTACCGTCACTCCTTTCAGTTTACCTATTGGTACGACTCTGTGCTATTTTGCTAGTTTCAATTGGACATTCGAGTATCGCAGTGTTGCCTCTCCCATGCATTGCCATGTCTTCTTTGGTAATACATTCACTTTGGATCCTAGATCTAATATAATGTCTCCCATGTTGAAATCCCAAATGTTATCATTCAGTCTAAATTCCCTACTTGTTCTTCTTCTTGTGTGTAGGTGGTTAATGGTTTTTGGTTATGGATTTTTGTCTGTCTCACTGCTACATCTCTCTAGTATGTTTTGTAGTATTTTTACCGATGAAGGATCACTTAATACTTTCACACATGATTGTAAAAATACTTTGATTGTACTTACTTGTCCCATGGGCTTCATTCCATTGGTATGATCCAGTGGTGGTAGCATCTCATATTCTGGGGCTTCCTTGCTTTGTTGTGTAGTTGAAGTCGACGTTGTGTCCTCCCTCTGAAATTATTGTCTGACTTATTTAAATATCTTATTTTACTTTTGTGCGTTGAACATCTTCCTTAGTTCAATTTTCTTATTTACCCATTGGTTCTGTGCTAATTCTTGTCGAACTGTGCCATTTCCTTTTTTCATTCCTCCACGAGTGACTATGTTGATTTTTCATCTGTCATCCCTTGCTTAGGCTGAAATCCACTGGACATTCTAATTGTTTTGGTTCCTCTTTTCTTGAATCTTTACTAGTAGTGTTGGTAATTCCTCTGTATCATGGTCCGATCCGCGACAATATATACAAATTGTTGGTGGAAGTGGACATTCCCATGCATACTATCTTGGTTGTTGAACATTGTGACATGTGACTAGCCCTCTACCTCGTCCAAAACCTCCTCTGGCTTGTCCTCCTCCTTGATAGCCTGCTTGATCACCTCTCGGTGCGTTATATTGTGGTTCTTGATTGTACTACGTGGTATTGTACTAGGGTTGTGTCGGGTTGTACTGTGGATGTGTTGTTTTATACTGTTGTTGTTTAGTGCTATATGGAGTTGGGGCCTGATTGAACTATGGCATTGCTTGCCCAGTGATCATTTCAACCTATACCCTATATGCATCTGATGTTCTTTCCTGCATCAACTCTATAGTTCTACAATATTTATCTTCATGGCCCACTAATTTGCAAAAGGTGCAGTATGAACTCTTTGGGACTATCTAGTATTTTTGCATCATTGTGCAGTGGTAAGGGTCGTGACCTAGTTTCTTTCATATTTCACACCATATCCCTCTCGTTGGTAAAGGGTTTGGCATATTGGCTTCTATATACTGAGCGAATGTTGGGCACTCGTTCTTGTGGTGTCCTTCCATCCTGCATGTGGTGCAACAAACAACTTCTTGTTTGTCTTTGCTCTTATTCTAGTTCAGCTGAAATGATAGATTCTTCAAATCCTCCTTCAGTTCTTCAATAGTTGGGTCCATCTGTTGGTACTGATTACTTGTTCAAACAAAAAGTGTGCTATTGTCTCTGTGCTTCAATCTTTTACTGGTGCAACTTCTACCCATCTTGTTAGATATTTTGTTGTTGTAATAACGTATCTTGCCCCTGTCCTTTTGTCTAGTGGGTTAATTGGGCCCACAAAGTCTATTGCCCATTTGTTGAATGCCTGTAATGTTACTTGTGGTTGTAGTGGCATCTCATCTCTTCTATTGGGTTTTCCTACCCTTTGACAGACATCGCATCTTTGACAATACTCCTTCGAGTCTTTGTGAATCGTTGGCCACCATAGTCCTATGCGTAATACCTTCTTCATGGTAGATTTACCTGCGTAATGTTGTCCTGCGATTTCCTCGTGGGATTCTTCTAAAATTCTTGGTCTTTCGTTCTCTAATACATATCTTCGAAAAATTCTATTTGTGCCCATTTTATATAAGTGTCGTACAATTAGTTGATAGTCATCCGTCTGGACTACCAGATTCTTCTTCTATGCGGTGGTATATTCTTGTGGCGCAATACCTGTAGTCAAGTACTAAATGATATCTATGAAGTATTCATCAACAATCTTTACTGAGAATAACTTTGCATCTAGAAATTTGTCTTCTACGTTCGTAGGTTCTTCTCCATTTGTGACCCTTGATAGGTGGTCAGGTCCTACATTCAATTTTCATGGGTTAAATATTACTTCGAAGTCAAATTCTTGAAATAATAGTAACCATCGACATATTCTCCCCCCAAACATTGGCTTGTTGACTAGGTATTCCAGGGCTGAGTGGTTTGTGGACATATTAAAGTGTTTTCCTAATAAGTAGTGCATGAACTTCTGCAGTGCATAGACCATGGCTAGGCCTTCTCTTTCTGTCATATTATAATTCTGTTCTGAGTCTAATAACTTTCTGCTTGCAAACGCTATCGGGTGATCCAAGTCTCCCACTCCTGGTTGTGCTAAGATAACTCCCAGTGCTATCGTTGATGCATCTACATGCACATGGAATTCCTTTTCCCAGTTTGAAAATACTAATATCGGCACGGTAACCATATTTTCCTTCAAAATATCCAGACCATGTTGACACTCGTCGTTCCACTGAAACTTTGTATCCTTTTGTAACAATTTTTCCATGGGTGTTGTAATTTGTGCATAGCCTTTGACAAATTTCCTGTAGTATCCTGTGTGTCCTAACATCACTCTTAGCTAACGAATTGTTCTTGGTGCTGACAAGTTAACAATGACTGCAATCTTTGTCGAATCGACCAATAAACCTTGTTTTCATACTATATGGCCCAATAGTATCCCAAACAGTGTTCCAAATATGCATTTCTTGATTTTTAGTGATATCTTGCACTGTCTCCATATTTATTTCATCAGGTGTAAGACTTCCACATGGTTTTTCAACATGCTATATACCATCCAATCATCCAGGTATACTTCAAGAAACTGATGGTTGAATTCCTTAAATGTTGTGATGACTACTCTCGAAAATATCGTTGGTGCATTCTTCAGTCCAAACGACATGATAGTGTACTGATAAGATCCCCATTCTATCGCAAACATGGAATTATTTCTATCTTCCTATGATATTTTAATCTGATGGTAACTTGAGAATCCATCAATGAATGAGTATGCTTCATGTCCTCCCACATTCTCTAGCACTTCATCTTTGAACGGTGTAGGGAATGGGTTGTGCAGGCATGCATCGTTCAACTTCCTCAAGTTGTGTTGATGGGCGAAATTGACCGTCCGTCAATTGGGAGAGTGGAACCGGTCCGGGGTTGTCTAAATAACCCAAGCCGTTTGGAATGGACCACCCTGACGAGTTTAACGGCTCCGTTGGCCGCCCTAAGGTCTCATATGGAAACCAAAGAGAAGTGATCTGAGTTAAGAAATCTAAAGGGAAACTAGAAACTAATAAAACAAAGACAAAGAACTAAACTAATAAAGGAAACTAGAAACTAATAAAGCAAACTAAACTAACTACACTAATCTAACTAGAAATTACTAACTACTTATATATACAAGATACTAACTATGATTATAATAACTCAAATCAACTACCTAATTATCATATATGATCATTCTTTATTCACAAATATACAATATGGACAAATTACAGATTTGATTAAAACCTGTGAAACTAATGTGATCGCTGCCCGGAGACAGCCAAGGGTCTCTTTTTTGATTTTTTTTGTATTTATGAAAGGGAAAGAAAGCTAACTGAAATTAGACAATCTAATTTATATTAATGAAATAAAACAATATAATCTAAATCTAACTAAACTATCATTTATATTATACTAATTAATTGAAACAATAAACATCTAACTAATTGACTTGGAAACGCTCCAAGTCTGTCCTGTGTAAGATGACTTCTTAAGCTGGTTGGAGGAAGAAATTCACACCATTTAGTCCTTAAGCCTCTCGAAAACGATCAACTATGTTGCTTCTTGAAGTATGTTACAGGACAAACAAGACATAAAAGAAATCATAACAGTTTTCTCATGATAAATCTCTGCAAAAGGGAAACCTATTATGCAGAAAACTTATATAACAATTCATCCTACAAAGAAGACAAATCTATCATTCATAAAATGAATCAACAACTGTTATGTTCTTTATTTCTTAGGAAGGAACAAGATATGTATAACAGTAAGAAATTATATCATATGCATGTGATTTAGATAACAAAGTAAACTGAACCATAAACAAAATGATATACAAAACGTGGGACAAAGTATCGATATATTGAAAAGCGAAAGCTATGACAACACATCAAATCTGCTCTAGTTTGAATAAGAATTACATATCCTTGTTCTTCCACAATTGACTATGATTGTCAAAATTACAAAACCATCGGTTTATATAAGTTTTTCACAAGGTAAAACATCCTTGTGAATAATAGCAAATAGTTTTACACAATCTGGGAATGATCCCAAAAATCTCTTAAACTAAGTAACTAAGAATGTAAGTGAAATCCTTAAGATATCTTCCAACTTCTCCTCATATCCATTACCAATTCAAATTTTCCTGTAATAGACATAAAGATCAAGTTAGAGGAGTACTTTATTAAGAAAACAATAAAAAAAATGACTCTATAGAATTAGCTACAGAATCTTCTGATTCTGTAGCTGGTCTAGAATAGTAAATAGGACCAGATATATAATCAAAATCAAATTAAATCCAATCATTACTAATTACTAATGATTGAATAAAATAATCCTTTAAATCAAACCAAATCGAACATAATAAAATTGGGACAGAGTGGGAATACTTTGTTTTCCCAATCGTCATAAAATCAAATCGAATCTTAACAAGACTGTTCCATGGATGCCATCAAAGGTAAACCAAATCGTATGAGATACAAAACAATCATTATCGTTTTGCATAGGATCCAAATCGTTTAATCAATAGCCAAAAATGGTCACGATAAAATAGGCATAACTCTATCCATAAAATCTAATCATAGACTTTATATGCTGAATTTCCAACAGTTCATAGATATGATCATAATTGTCATCGACTAGTTATAGTAACGAATTGATAACCTTTAATTAAAATCACAATGCGTAAACAACCTCCATTGTAATCGGATGAAATCATATCAACTCAAGAACCTTTACACAGCCAATGGACAGAGGCATGATAAAATCTACAGATTCATGAACTGAGCAATAATCCAAACCAATCTTTATGGAGTTAATTATAGAAACAACATCATAACCTTAACCAAAATCCAATTCGAATAAGTTGCAATCAATGAGAATTGAATTAGTTGCGATTTGGTTATGTATCAACAGAAAAGTATGAAATTGAAACAGTTAACCCATTTATTAATAAAACTCATATCATAACCAATTCAAATTATACCATTGACTGAAATTCGGGATACCAATCAACAGACTATTTTTAAAAATATTAACATCTTGTATTATCAACAGAACATCGGGCTGATTTTGAACAATCATATCTATTCGATGATCTATCGAATCAAAACCAAATCCAATCGAATTTTAAACGATAACCAAAAATATATACAGCGAAGCATGCTTATGTAACAGAGCAGGCGAAATATGTACAAAGAGAGTAATATAAATGAGAAAAATATACCATCAAAGTTTCTTGGACTTATGTCAATTTTGAATTGATAATTGCAGTGGCAGACTCGACGTTTTTGAACAGGACTAAACCCGTGGTTCGTTGCTTCTTATCGGAAGGTTGCACCTTTGCATTCTGACCAGTGAGCTTTGCCACTTGGTTTTCTAAATCGTAGATCCTGGATTGCAATGTAGGTACATCCAAATAGTATCTTTCAACCCATAACCCACTTTGATCGCAAGGTGCAACAACAGGCTGAACAGAAGGGGGTTTTGATGATTCCCCTAGGGTTTCATTGAGTGGTTCAATACCAGGAAAGTCAGGGTTATCCCACAGACAAGGAGGTAAGTTCCTAACGAAATCGTGAGGAGGTTTGCTACACAATCCCTCAGAGTAAGGATATTCTTCGGCGAGAAATTGTTCAATGTCTGAATCAGAGTCCTCGCTAACCACGATAGGCTCTGTTTTGACAGGAAGCTTAGATTTGTTCCTCGCCATGCGAGAGATCAATCTTGCATTTTTCTTGCCTCGAATATTAACACCAGTCTTCGCTCTAGTCTTTTGGGTTGTAGGTTTAGCAACTTCGGTTTGTTTTGGCACAACCTTAGGCAAACTCGTAGGTGACTCAGGCTTAGGTATAGGTAATAAAACATTATAAGGCACAGGGGTAGGTTTGCTCTCGGTCACCATGGGCTTATCTACCTATGGAGGGTTAGACTCTCTAAAACCATTACGGCTGAGAAAATCATGCCAAGTATCACGACGTAACCCTAATTCGTAAACTAAAACCATTTTGATCAACCCAACATGGAAGAGGCTAGTGTCAGCCTGGCTATGCTTGTATCGTTTAGCCATTTTGAACAGACTTCGGTGCAGATAGTGAGGCATACTTATTTCAAAACCCATGAAAACCATTAATAAACGCAGGTGGAATAAGAAAATAAACCCATACCTTCCTTCACAAGTAACGAAACACTTGATAATCATCAAGAGGTCATACCAGCAGGGTTTCAACATCTTTGCAGGTAACCCTCTATCACATGAGTTCACTGTGCGAGATTGGAACAGTAATGTCCATGGGACATCATCTACCTTGCAACTTTTCGACCATTTTTGTCCCTTGTCAGGCAAGCTGGTTTCCAGGCTGAGAAATTCTTCAGTAATCTCAAGCTGGACATCTCCAACTTTGGCTCGGCAGCCATCGAACGACAACACAAATTGTCGAGCCACAGTGAGGTCATAGCCATCAAACTTCCTTATAAAAGCGAGCCACTCGTGTTGTTCCAGGTCGGTACATGCACCACTGAATGTCAACAGTGCTTGGCACCCGTTAGGCTCGGCCCTTACGACAGGAGCCATAACCTCTATACATGGTAGGGTTCAAACTGAATGAAACAATGCACAGAGTTGAAAAACGATAGGTTTGATAGCTTCAAAGCTCGAATAGACCGGAATTAACTGCATGTGTGCAAAGGTGGTGGGATTACCACCGCCACGCACTGTATTAATGACTGAGTACAATGTTATTAAATTATAATCATTTATACCATGCATATCGGCCAACAAATAGGTTTGTAATCATATTAATGTGCCAGTCAACCGGAGCAGAACCAATACCATGCGTTATACTCATGCCAAGTGTATAGTTCAATCCAACACCATATCCAACGTCTATCGTGTCAATCAATCGTTCTACACCAAGGTTTAAAAATTAATCGATGCCAATACATAATTATGAATCATTCAACGTAATATCAACTTACCAAACAATATACCAAGCATCGATTTGTAAAATCCAATATGATTAATCCATGCGCCTTCAAACCATTGCTTATTTCTTGAATTGACTTCATAAATTTACCAATGTATTTGCACATTCAAATGTTTTCATTCCAAAGTCTTTAGAACATAATGATTCAAAATTTCTCATATAATAACTGAGTGAAAAGCCCATAGCAATCAAAGCAATAAGACCAAATCCATTATAACTTTTATAAGATCAGAATTAAATCAATAAATTTTTATGCCCAAAGTCTTAGCAATCAAACATATCCAAATGCGCAATCAAGGTAAGAGTATGATCAAGGACATAAGTTCGAGAAAATATTTAGCATTCATGTGATAAACCAATGGTCAAGTGTCTTTTGGAGAAATCGATAAAAGACGACTACAGTCCAAACGATGAAAAAGTTATTTTTACACTTACAGTTGTGAAAATCAATTCAAGACCAAATTGCAATTGTCGCAAAAATGAAACAAATGTCTAGGAGCACAATGCGACGATGATTTTTCATTACCGAGACAAGGGGTGTAGGCAGCGTTTTTTAAGAGCAAATAAAAAAATGATTGGCTGCCAACAATGGTGACATGCTGGGAGAAGCAGTTATCTCTGTCAAAATAAAATGAATTCAGATCAGGACATTAAAGAAAAATTTGTCTTGAAAGAACAACCAGAAAATCGTACTACATCATCATTCATCATCTTTTCCAGCAGTGTTTCAAAAGATGCAAACCAATAACATTCTTAAATATCAGTAAGTCATGATTTTTATGATAAAATCTTCAACACTGTTGGCATGGCCACTGCTGCCAGCAGGCATCCATAGCCTCGACAGGGTTGCCATTTAACCCACTCGGACGTCTTTATCCTGTCAAGAAGCTCTAGATTAGAATAGAGGACTTTAAAGAGGTTTCTCATAATTTTTAAGATTTTCATGTACCTGACATTGCTTCGTTGCCAGCAGGCCTGTTCAGCACCCCGATGAAGTTGTCTTGGCGCCATGCTTGCATTTACCCACTGCCAGCGGACCTGTTCAGTATCCCGGCGGGTTTACAAACACTTCCCACAGTTCTTATTTGTCTCTTTTTTTATTTTATTTTTTCTTTATGGATAGCTGAGCGGGGTGATGCTGAAAAATCTTGATTTTTTTTCACATTTTTTAGACCTCATCGGAACTTTTTCATACTGTCCTTATTCATCTCCAGAAATGTTTTATTTCTAAAACAACTCATTTTGACAGGGAGACATCCTTTTGAGTCATTCCTTTACGGAAAAGGGACAGTGTAAAAAGGTAAATATAATCATAACAAACTTCACTTAAAGATTGAAATTAGCAAACTTCTTTCAAACATCTTTTCCAATATCATCTTCAGAAATATAATTTACTGATGTTTGTACAATCTTCCAGAAGTTATTACAGCGATGAGATTTTTCTATGGTCTATGTCTGAACGACTCAATATATAAGAATGCATATGTTTCAAAACACACCGAACTGATCAATCAAATCAAAATCATAAAATAAAAACGAAAGCAAAAAATAAAAACAAAAGGAAATATTTACATAATATACAAAGATAGAAATCAGGCAAAGTATCTTTTCAGGGCTTGGCCATTTACCGGGTAGGTGTCAAGCTGCCCCTCAAGACTCTACAAGAGAAAGGAACTAGGACCCAACTTTTCAGCAATCAAAAATGGCCCAAGCCACAAATTTTGAAATTTAGTGTGTTCACCCTTCCCTTCGTGTGGTTTGTCCCACTTTAAGACGAGATCGCCAACTTCAAAATTCCTATCAGAAGCAGAATTAGAATCGAAGCAACTTTTAATCAATTGTTGATGTTGATCTAATTTACGTTTAGCTTGGGTTCTTACTTCTTCTAACTTCATCAGAGCATTGATACGACTTTCTAAAGGGGGACATTCTTCTTCTTGAACTTTTTGCAATAATTGGAGTGAAGGAAGAAGAATATGAGGCGGCAAAATGGCTTCTCTGCCATAAACGAGGAAAAAGGGAGAGTTACCTACAGCAGCTTTGGGTGTTACCCTGTCAGCCCACAGTGCATTAAGTAGTGCGTTGTGCCAGTTCTTGTGATTTTCAGCCACAGTTCTCTTGATTATCTTGATCAAGTTCTTGTTGGTTGATTCTTCTAAGCCGTTACCCTGGGGGTAGTAACTCACATAATACTTAAGATTTATTCCTTTCTCTAAGGCAAAGTTACTCATCTCAAGAGAGGAAAAGTATGAAGCGTTATCAAATACTAAACAATCAGGTATGCCGAAATGAGTGATGATATGCGAGTTAAGAAAAGCGATCATCTGACTTGTGTTAATAGTTCTTAGCGCGGCTGCTTCAGACCATTGAGTAAAGTAATCAGTGGCTGTCACAATATACTTGTGTTGTTGTGAGGATGGAGGGTTAATAGGACCAATGATATCAAGGCCCCATTGCTGGAAAGGAGAATCGACTGTGACGGGTTGCAACGGGAAGGCTGGTTTTTGCAATTGCCCTGACGCTTTCTAACAAATGATACATTTTCGGCACAAGGTGTGGGCGTCTCTAAAAATTGTTGGCCACTAGTAACCGGCTCTTAAAACTTTATGAGCAGTGGTATCACCACTGAAGTGAACACCAGCTTCTCCTGCATGCAACTCAAGAAAGACTTTCTCTGCTTCGTTTTTCTCAAGACAACGCATCAATATGCCATCAAAATTATGACAAAATAGTATATCGTTAACCAGATGAAAGGAGGCGGACTTTAATATCAAAGCTCTTCTTTTGGCAGGGTCAAGATGACAGGGTGCTGATCCATGTTGAAGATAGTGTCTAATATCATCATACCAAGGACTTACAGAATTTTGAGTACAACAAATCATACTCTGATCACGTCTTTCTAGGTCTGATGTGTCATTAACTTCTTGTTGTTCAACTTCTGAATCAACCACCAATTTACATAACCCTAGGCCTCTCACGATTTGGGCTGGGGTGATTTCTAAGTCAAATTCCTGCAAGGAGGTGACCCAGTTGGCTCTTTTCTCTCCTAACTCCTTTTGCACTAACAAATTCCTAACGGCAGGGTAAGGAACAATGACCTTGGTTCTTGACTTCAAAAGATAAGATCGAAAATGCTTAACTGCCTTAAAGACAGCATAGGCTTGCCGATCAACCACTGGGTAGTTAAGTTCAACACCTTTGAAAGAGGAGCTCATAAAGGCAATGGGTACTTCGTTGTTCTCAGTTTTCTTTTGAGTTAGAACTGCAGCATAGGAACAATCAGAGGCAAAAGTATAGAGTGTAAAGTCTTGAGAGAAATCAGGGCTCATGAGAGACAGAGCATCAATTATGGACTTCTTTATATCGTTAAAAGCTTGGTTTTCAGTGGGTCCCCAGTGGTATTGGGTTTCCTTCTTTATTAGGTTCTGGAGAGGTCTGACCATTTTGGAGAAGTCGGGGACGAATCTTCTCACAAAATTGATCTGACCTAGAAAGGACTGCATGGATTTTTTGGAGGTAGGTGGGGAAAGTTTAGCAATGACTTGTGTCCTCTCAGGGTCAATAATCATTCCATCACTAGACACAATAAATCCGATTAATTTACCCTGTTCTACTGCAAAGATAGATTTCTTGGGGTTCAAGGAAATATCGAATTTACGACATCGTAGCAGAACAGCTCGTAGGTGAGCTAGATGATCGTTTTTGTTTTTGGAGTACACAGTTACATCATCTAGGTAGACTACCACGGAATGATTGATCAAGCCTCGGAAAGCAATATCCATTGCTCTCTGAAAGGTAGCACCGACATTAATAAATCCAAAGGGCATTTTGCGATAAGCATAAGTGCCCCACGGGGTACGGAAGGTAGTTTTCAACTGGTCTAGCAGAGACATTAAGACTTGATTGTATCCTGAGAAACCATCTAGTAAAGATAGCCTCTCGGAACCAGATACTTGTTGAAGTATCTATTCCATAGGAGGGACAGGATAATTATCTTTATCAGACACTTTGTTGAGGTTTCGAAAATCGACACAAAGCCGAATTTCCCCGTTTTTCTTCCGCACTGGGACGAGATTGGATACCCATTGAGTATGTCTGACAGGAAAAATTATTTTAGCATTTAGGAGTTTATTCAATTCTTTTTGTATGGTCGGTTCTAGTTTGGGGTGCATTTTTCTCAGTTTCTGTTGAAAAGGCAAGGTTTGGGGTTTCATTGGGATGACATGCTGTATAATATTAGGATCAAACATTTTAAGATCTTCGTAAGTCCAAGAAAAGACATCCTTAAATTCTTTAAATAATTTAACAAAAACAACTTTTTCTTGTTTTGAACATCCCAAGCCTAAGTTGATACACTGAGGGTTTTCACTGGTTCCTAAATTGACTTTTTCATAAGTTAATGAGGAACTGTTGGTTTTACAATTGACCATTTTTTTGAATTTATCTTCAAAATCA
>ML784634.1:379447-428467 GCA_009831015.1 Picea engelmannii | reverse complement strand
TCGATCGACCTTTTTAAGTCTACGACTTGATTAGATAACTTTTGAACAACTTTGGTTAAATTTTCCAAATCAGAGTTTTCAGGTTGTGTCTTGTTTTGTGTAGGTCTGGGTAGAATTTCAATCTTTTTCTTGGAAGAAGGAACTGTCTCAATTTCGTTGCTAGAAGGATCTTCAATACTAAGAATGTCTTTTTCAATTTAAGTAGCTTCTTCAAAAGCTTTTAACAACATGGCCTTTTTGGATCTTTTCACCCAAATAGCTATACTTTGATGTAAAGCCTTAGTGTAGTAAGCTATTACAAGACTCTCAGAAGGCATAGAGTCTGTAGGGATTCTATTCTTAAGTGTTAAAAATCTTTGATTAAAATATTTAACTTTTTCTTTTGCATTCATTTTTAAGTTTGAAAGATCCATGACTAAGACTTCTGGAGGTTTACCATCTCCAAATTTTTCCAAAAAACATGACTCAAATTTTTCCCAAGATACTATAGTGTGAGGTTGTTGGGCAAAGTACCAAGTGGATGCATTACCCTCAAAGGTGTAAGGGAACAACCTACAAACAACATCTTCATGCTCAACGTTACGGAGTCTGATGGCTAACATAAATTTTTTGATATGATCTTCAACTATCTGTTTTGAATCGGGATCAAACTTAGGAAGCCATTTCTCTGGATGCTTAGGAAAAGGGTGTTGGTCTCCAGGTACAGCTACGGCACCCTGGTCCAACCAAGGTCTAGCAGGGTTGTCACCCTGGTCCAACCAAGGTCTAGTAGGGTTGTTCTGATTTTCCATAGGGGTAGTGGATGTAGAAGGCCGCTGAGAAGGTGTTTTGCCTTCGTCAGAAGAGGAATCTCCTCCAGAAGAAGAAGGAGATGAGGGAGGTGGTGAAGGAGGTATCCCAGATCCTCCTGCAGCATGATTATTGTTAGGATCTGTAGGATTCACAGTAAGGTTTATATCACCTAGTTGTTCTCTGACTTCAGAGAAGTCAAGAGGTTGACCCCACGGGCGATTTGGTTTCCTAAGACTAGCAAAGGCTTTATGTGATTTAATAAGAGATTGTCTGAAAATTTCTTGTATATCACCGCCTGTAGGATTAGGGGTTGCTGGCTCAACTATGATATGAGGATCTTCTCTTGAAGTAGTTGTTGTTTGAGGGGGAATACTGTCGAATGAATGGCTTCTAGTCACTATAGGGGAGCGATTAGGGGGTGGAGGAGTCTTGCGACCACCTCATTCCATTAACTTAGTTCAGGCCCTCCTTCTAGCGCCATTTTTTGATGGACGAAATTGATCGTCCGTCAACTGGGAGAGTGGAACCGATTCGGGGTTGTCTAAATAACCCAAGCCATTTGGAATGGACCACCCTGACGAGTTTAACGTCTCTGTTGGCCGCCCTAAGGTCTCGTATGGAAACCAAAGAGAAGTGATCTGAGTTAAGAAATCTAAAGGGAAACTAGAAACTAATAAAACAAAGACAAATAACTAAACTAATAAAGGAAACTAGAAACTAATAAAGAAAACTAAACTAACTACACTAATCTAATTAGAAATTACTAACTACTTATATATACAAGATACTAACTATGATTATAATAACTCAAATCAACTACCTAATTATCAGCTATGATCATTCTTTATTCACAAATATACAATATGGACAAATTACAGATTTGATTAAAACCTGTGAAACTAATGTGATCGCTGCCCGGAGACAGCCAAGGGTCTCTTTTTTGATTTTTTTTGTATTTATGAAAGGGAAAGAAAGCTAACTGAAATTAGACAATCTAATTTATATTACTGAAATAAAACAATATAATCTAAATCTAACTAAACTATCATTTATATTATACTAATTAATTGAAACAATAAACATCTAACTAATTGACCTGGAAACGCTCCAAGTCTGTCCTGTGTAAGATGACTTCTTAAGCTAGTTTGAGGAAGAAATTCACACCATTTAGTACTTAAGCCTCTCGAAAACGATCAGCTATGCTGCTTCTTGAAGTATGTTACAGGACAAACAAGACAAAAAATAAATCATAATAGTTTTCTGATGATAAATCTCTGCAAAAGGGAAACCTATTATGCAGAAAACTTATATAACAATTCAACCTACAAAGAAGACAAAGCTATCATTCATAAAATGAATCAACAACTGTTATGTTCTTTATTTCTTAGGAAGGAACAACATATGTATAACAGTAAGAAATTATATCATATGCATGTGATTTAAATAACAAAGTAATACTAAACCATAAATAAAATGATATACAAAACTTGGGACAAAGTATCGATATATTGAAAAGTGAAAGCTATGAAAACACATCAAATCTGCTCCAGTTTGAATAAGAATTACATATCCTTGTTCTTCCACAACTGATGATGATTGTCAATATTACAAAACCATCGGTTTATATAAGTTTTTCACAAGGTAAAACATCCTTGTGAATAATAGCAAACACTTTTACACAATCTGGGAATGATCCCAAAAATCTCTTAAACTAAGTAACTAAGAATGTAAGTGAAATCCTTAAGATATCTTCCAACTGCTCCTCATATCCATTACCAATTCGAATTTTCCTGTAATAGACATAAAGATCAAGTTAGAGGAGTACTTTATTGAGAAAACAATAAAAAAAATGACTCTATAGACTTAGCTACAAAATCTTATGATTCTGTAGCTGGTCTAGAATAGTAAATAGGACCAGATATATAATCAAAATCAAATCAAATCCAATCATTACTAATTACTAATGATTGAATAAAATAATCCTTTAAATCAAACCAAATCGAACAGAATAAAATCGGGACAGAGTGGGAATACTCTATTTTCCCAATCGTCATAAAATCAAATCGAATCTTAACAAGACTGTTCCATGGATGCCATCAAAGGTAAACCAAATCGCTTAATCAATAGCCAAAAATGGTCACGATAAAACAGGCATAACTCTATCCATAAAATCTAATCATAGACTTTATATGTTGAATTTCCAACAGTTCGTAGATATGATCATAATTGTCATCGACTAGTTATAGTAATGAATTGATAACCTTTAATTAAAATCACAATGCGTAAACAACCTCCATTGTAATCGGATGAAATCATATCAAATTAAAAACCTTTACACAGTCAATGGACAGAGGCATGATAAAATCTACAGATTCATGAACTGAGCAATAATCCAAACCAATCTTTACGGAGTTAATTATAGAAACAACATCGTAACCTTAACCAGAATCCAATTTGAATAAGTTGCAATCAATGAGAATCGAATTAGTTACGATTCGGTTATGTATCAACAGAAAAGTATGAAATTGAAACAGTTAACCCATTTATTAATAAAACTCATATCATAACCAATTCGAATTATACCATTGACTGAAATTCGGGAGACCAATCAACAGACTATTTTTAAAAATATTAACAGCTTGTATTATCAACAGAACATCGGGCTAATTTTAAAAAATCATATCTATTTGATGATCTATCGAATCAAAACCAAATCCAATCGAATTTTAAACGATAACCAAAAATATATACAGCGAAGCATGCTTATGTAACAGAGCAGGCGAAATATGTACAAAGAGACTAATATACATGAGAAAAATATACCATCACAGCTGCTTGGACTTATGTCAATTTTGAATTGATAATTGCAGTGGCAGACTCAACGTTTTTGAATAGGACTGAACTCGTGGTTCGTTGCTTCTTATCGGAAGGTTGCACCTTTGCATTCTGACCAGTGAGATTTTCCACTTGGTTTTCCAAATCGTAGATCCTGGATTGCAATGTAGGTACATCCAAATAGTATCTTTCAACCCATAACCCACATTGATTGCAAGGTGCAACAACAGGCTGAACAGTAGGGGGTTTTGATGATTCCCCGAGGGTTTCATTGAGTGGTTCAATACCAGGAAAGTCAGGGTTATCCCGCAGACAAGGAGGTAAGTTCCTAACGAAATCGTGAGGAGGTTTGCTACACAATCCCTCGGAGTAAGGATATTCTTTGATGAGAAATCGTTCAGTGTCTGAATCAGAGTCCTCGCTAACCATGATAGTCTCTGTTTTGACAGGAAGCTTAGATTTGTTCCTTGCCATGCGAGAGATCAATGTTGCATTTTTCTTTCCTCGAGTATTAACATCAGTCTTCGCTCTAGTATTTTGGGTTGTAGGTTTAGCAACTTCGGTTTGTTTTGGCACAGCCTTAGGCAAACTCGTAGGTGACTCGGGATTAGGTCTAGGTAATAAAACATTATACGGCATAGGGGTAGGTTTGCTCTCGGTCACCATGGGCTTATCTACTTGTGGAGGGTTAGACTCTCTAAAACCATTACGGCTAAGAAAATCATGCCAAGTATCACGACGTAACCCTAATTCGTAAACTAAAACCATTTTGATCAACCCAACATGGAAGAGGCTAGTGTCAGCTTGGCTATGCTTGTATCGTTTAGCCATTTTGAACAGACTTCGGTGCATATAGTGAGGAATACTTAGTTCAAAACCCATGAAAACCATTAATAAACGCAGGTGGAATAAGAAAATAAACCCATACCTGCCTTCACAAGTAACGAAATGCTTGATAATCATCAAGAGGTCATACCAGCGGGGTTTCAACATCTTTGCAGGTAACCCTCTATCGCATGAGTTCACTGTGCGAGATTGGAACAGTAATGTCCATGGGACATCATCTACCTTGCAAATTTTTGACCATTTTTGTCCCTTGTCAGGCAAGATGGTTGCCAGGCTGAGAAATTCTTCAGTAATCTCAAGATGGACATCTCCAACTTTGGCTCGGCAGCCATCGAACGACAACGCAAATTGTCGAGCCACAGTGAGGTCATAGCCATCAAACTTCCTTATAAAAGCGAGCCACCCATGTTGTTCCAGGTCGCTACATGCACCACTGAATGTCAACAGTGCTTGGCACCCGTTAGGCTCGGCCCTTACGACAGGAGCCATAACCTCTGTACATGGTAGGGTTCAAACTGAATGAAACAATGCACAAAGTTGAAAAACGATAGGTTTGATAGCTTCAAATCTTGAATAGACTGGAATTAACTGCATGCGTACGAAGGTGGTGGGATTACCACCGCCACGCACTGTATTAATGACTGAGTACAGTGTTATTAAATCATAATCATTTATACCATGCGTATCGGCCAGCAAATAGGTGTGTAATCATATTAACGTGCCAGTCAACCGGAGCAGAACCAATACCATGCGTTATACTCATGCCAAGTGTACAGTTCAATCCAACACCATATCCAACGTCCATCGTGTCAATCAATCGTTCTACACCAAGGTTTAAAAATTAATCGATGCCAATACATAATTATGAATCATTCAACGTAATATCAACTTACCAAACAATATACCAAGCATCGATTTGTAAAATCCAATATGATTAATCCATGCACCTTCAAACCATCGCTTATTTCTTGAATTGACTTCATAAATTTACCAATGTATTTGCACATTCAAATGTTTGCATTCCAAAGTATTTAGAACATAATGATCCAAAATTTCTCATATAATAACTGAGTGAAAAGCCCATAACAATCAAAGCAATAAGACCAAATCCATTATAACTTTTATAAGATCAGAATAAAATCAATAAATTTTTATGCCCAAAGGCTTAGCAATCAAACATATCCAAATGCGCAATCAAGGTAAGAGTATTCTCAAGGACATAAGTTTGAGAAAATCTTTAGCAGTCATGTGATAAACCAATGGTCAAGTGTCTTTTGGAGAAATCGATAAAAGACGACTACAGTCCAAACGATGAAAAAGGTATTTTCACACTTACAGTTGTGAAAATCAAATCGAGACCAAATTGCAATTGTTTCAAAAATGAAACAAATGTCTAGGAGCACAATGCGACGATGATTTTTCATTACCGAGACAAGGGGTGTAGGCAACATTTTTTAAGAGAAAATAAAAAAATGATTGGCTGCCAACAAATTGACACATAGCCTGATTCCTCTTCCATGTTTCTTGTCCTGCACTACCATCAAACTTATCCATTTTGACTCCTCAACTGGTTCAATGATGTCGGCTTCGAGCATCCTATCCATCTCCTCTTTAAATTTTTGTTTATATATGGGGTTCAGTCTATAGGGTCTCTGTCTAATAGGTCTTGCGTCAGGTCTAAGTGGTATCTTCATTTCTCCTAGTTCTTCGTCTATGCCCTTCATCTCTATAAATGTTGTGGGAAATAGGTCATTGTATTTGTGTAGAAGCTCTGTGATACTTTCCAACTGTTTGTTCATCCTAGTAATCCCCAATGCTAGCCATTTTTTTTTTCTCTACTGTCCCAAAGTTAACATTCTTTACCTTGTTTGGCATGAAAATGACTTCTAATTCTATGGGTGGTCCTGCCACATCTCTTTCACCTTATGGTTCTTCGATATGAATATCGTGCGTGTTGTGCTACTTATATGTTTAGTATAATGAAATCATTAATTATCAATCCGGGATTCATAATCAACAGAGTTACAATACACCAGCAAGAAAGCTAATTTCTAATGTCACGAGTATAGAACTAAGCTAGATTATGCATGCTAGAAACAAATCAAAATAGCAAACTGCAATGCACTTTGGTTGTCTTTCATAGAGAGGCTATCTATTCCATTATGGCACATGCAAGTATGAGATGGAATTGGTTTGATAGATCAACTCTGATATTTGACCCAGAAAACTAACTATGCAATCCACACTTCTGAAAGGAAATCACACATCAATCATCAAAGCATAGCATGGGTAGTTCAATAGTCAATATGTTGGTTCTACTATGGTTCACAATGAACTTCACTAGTTCTTATCCAAATAGTTTTGACTATCGCTACCAACATCTATGATCACTCAAGGAAATCAAATTCATGAGAATAGAGTATATGCAAAAACAGAGCAAGTAAAGATCTCTAAGAAATTATATAATGGAAATCTTAGTCTAAGTTATACTGCTATCATCTAACAGAGTTAAAGATTTAGCTAATTTAATGTTTATACGATTGAAAACAAAATTCTAATGCTAATCTACGAAGAGGCTGACCTTTGTTGGGCGGTGGGCCCTTCCTGCTTCAACAGGTTAGCTACTGAAGTCTACAGGAGGCTTGTCTTCAACACACACATTACTCTCACTCACATTTCAAAACATAAAATCAAACTTTCGTTAACAACTCAACTCATACTCAATCATCGATAATCAAAATATGGAGATAAATGACATTCTATTAATCTTCACTTAGGATATGTTTTGTACTATCATACATTGCTTTACATATTGGTAATATGCTAACTCTCCTACACTTCCACCATCCTTGCCACGACTATTTAATAGTCTTAATCGTGAAACACAAGGAGGCGAAGTGATTTTCAAATCAATCAGTTGTTAAATTCAATCATTCAGTTACATATTTAGCTTCATCCTCATGACACGAAGTGCATGAGGATGAGGCAATCAACAAACTTTTATTATCATAGCCTTGCTAAAGAAAATAGATGTCCACCAATTGTCTTAGGCGAGATCTGGAACTTAACTTTAGTGCATTGGGCTCTTCCATATTAGTACCAGATCATAACAGGTAGATGGTACCGTATCATGAAAGTGCACAAAAGGTGGCACTAGATCATGACAGTGCGTGGCCATTGGTACCCGATCATGACAGTGTGTGGCCATTGGTACCAGATCACAACAGATGATATTTTAGTACCGGATGCGTTTGGTACCGGATTTAGACAGCAACAGTCTTGGTGTGCAGGTAACGGATAACTGAGTTGGTACAAGAACGTTGGATATATAGAAGTCAAAGATTTATATATATGACAAATTGAAGCATTAGTAAATGAAATATTTAATTCCCTAACTCAATAAACCACAAAATGCATGAATTAACCATACATTACCTTATGACCTTATCACTGGCTAATGGTAGCATTCTTGTCATTCACCTAAGCTTAGGTAGGCCAAAAAGGTATAGATAAGGAGTATAATAGGGTAATGGGGATGTCAATTTCATGTCTCAACATTCCCCCATGCCAAAATCATTTCATGTCCTTGTGCAACTGAAAACAAACCAAATTTTTTTGAAAACTTGAGATTTTGTTCTTTACTTTGGTGGATCAATGTTGTTGACGGCTGAAGCCTCTTCTTTTAGCTCCCTTTTGATGACCCTAACATATTGTATGAGTCATAATACCTTCTTGAGCTTGTTAGAAGTATCTTCATGGTCATCTTGAAGTTGTTGGATGGTTTCATTCAACTGCTCATTTTCCTTTTTGATATCCCTGTCCAAGAGTTGGTATTCCTTCACTTCCTGTTGGAGTTCCTGATTTTGTTTTTGCAATTCCCCAATCCTTTTCTTCATTTGTTATTTTGTTAAGGCCTTTGTTGTTTCTATCATTACTAGCTGGATGCATGCTATTTCATTGACTTCCTCTCTCATCCCACATAAAGTAACAGTGGCTTGCTCCTCGGTCAAACTAGGGATGTCATCTTGGATTGATAAATCCTCAGAAGGGGAGGTAAGATCGATTGGATCTTCCTGTGTATAAGGACTGACAATTTTTTTCCCTTCTTTTCCATGCTCCTCGTGGTTATTTTACAAGGAGGTACCGGATCAGGGATGCTCACATGCTTCCTTTTCTTCTTTTCTAATTGTGAAATTGTGATAGGGGGTTGTGCCACCGACTGTTTACTTTTAGTTTCTGAGCTATGATTCCCTTTCTTCATCATTTTTTTCTGATGGCCCTCTTTCTCAACTGCCACCATTGAAGTCTCCTCTACTAATTTGTTTTTACCTTTTGATTCATATCTTTTAAAAGTCTTGTTGACTGTGGAAGAGGACCCTGCTTTTTCATGTTGGCTCACTGCCCTAGATGATGGTGGAGTTGTCTTATCCTTCTTGCTCTTTTTCTCTTGGGGTTCCTTACTTTTCTTTGGAGCATGTTGGGTTTCCTCCATAGGTTTGTTTTCTGTGGGAAGGTGTTATGTGATAAGGGTTTTCCAACTAATCCTCTATTTCCTAAGCTCATGTAAAACTAGCATTTTAATGAGACCTTGATGGTAAATGCTAGTATTCTCTGTTTTGGAGATGGATTTAACACCTCTTACCATTTTGTTCAAACTCATCCAAAGAAAATATGGGAAATCAATTTCAGGGCCTCCTTCAAAATGTAATAGAAGCCTAAGATGATATATGAAGGTCACATCATACCTGCCTTCACAGGTGACAAATCGTTGAATACTGGAAATCATTGGATGATATTCTTCCTTGATGTAGTTCCTAGGGATCCCCTTCTTCCAGTCAGGGTGTTGATGGTCTTCTTTCAAGAATTGTTGGCACATTTCTTTGTTGATTCCTACACCTTTGAAGTATTTGGCTCCTCTTCTAAGTATTCCCATAACCTCCCTTAAGGTTTCTTCATTGATTGTCAGTTGTAGATTGCCTATATGTGTGATCTCTCCATCATAACCCTGTATAAATTCCTGAGATATCTTCTTGTGCCAGCCTGTATTTTTTTCCAGAAATGGTATCCATCCTGATCTAGCATATTTTTCTTGAAATAATTGGAACTCCTTGGTTTCCCTATAAATTTGGAAGACCGGTTCCTGTCTACTAACGACCATCATTATAAGTTGTGAGAAAAAGATCGGGCTTTAGCACAAGGGTTTAGTTAATTGATGAAGGGTTTGGTACCAGAAAGGAGTAGGATCGAGACTAGAGAAATCTCATGATAAGGGGAATATGGTGATGGTGTTGACAATGCAAATGGTAAGTTTAAGTAAGGATGCCGTAAGGAAAAAATATAACCAGATGAGGATTATATGGATGGCTTCACCACCAGATAAGCCATTTCATTTCTACCCATTACTGTAATGATGAGGAAAAGACATTGGGTATCAGGGCATCATTTTGGAATAGGTGATTGGAATTTCGGGGGGTGAATTTGATGTTGGATCATGGTTCATGATATAAAATAGGTTCGTGAATTGTTTAAGGATGAAATATATTCGTGGCTTATCATTACTGGACGTGCTTCATATTTTGATGTGATGTTTCCCTTAACCATGTTCAAGCACTATGAGAGGATTGATTAGGTTTAGGCGTATGGGTATGAGGGATAGGTGCATAGTTTTAATACTAAGGTCATAAGATCTAGTATATATTTTCATATTTATTGTAGTTTTAGGAGCATAGGAAAATAAATACCATGTTACCTTTTATTTTACCTTTGTATGAACAATTCTCATAGCATGTGCGACTACTTGTAAATTGTTGAAATTCATCCTTTTAGACTGAAGCTTCTTGAAAAATTGGTACGGGGATGTCCTGTACTTCTTTTATTCTGTGCTTATCTTCTTTTGTATTTGGTTCTGCAGGGCGATCATGTAAGTTTGGAAAAGAGTTCTGAAGGGGCTCTTTGACCTTCCCCCATGCCAAAAATGTTGTATATGTGTAGGCAAGAAGATTCAACATTTTATATCATAATGGAGAAAAGATGATAAGAGAAAAAGAAACCAGTCAAATTTTAGAAGTACAGTTTATCACCTATCATATGATCTCATGCCAAAAAAATGAAATTGCCCTTCTTTTAATGGATTATTGATAGAGGTAGCATTCAACAGTGAATCAGGGGAATACATATATGTTTTCCAGAAGAACAGATCCCACCTAAATTTCTTCAGAGATTTACTATCATTGGATGTTATAGATAAATTTCACAATATGAGTAGATTAGACTCCCTAGTTAGGTCTCCACTCTTAAGAAGTTTCCTTCTTAGATAGTGTAGGCTTTAGATGTCAGACTGATAAGTTGACTTAGGGTGATTCTCAAATGGACATTATGTTGCTGATTAATCTAGAGTTTGTATCTCATGAAAGCCAATAATGACTTTTACTCTTTTTATTTTAGATGAAAAAAAGTGGATTTTTCAATCAGACAAGTATAGATGAGACATTTTTCAACCAGAACCCACTGTCAACAAGCCTATTCAGTACTCTGGTGGGGTAGTTGTGATAATTAAATAAAGATGCCTTCCCTAGGTAGATTGCCCCATTGCCAACAGGCCTATTCAGTACCATGATGGGTTTTCCTAGTCATATCACAGACCGGTACCCGTTGCCAACAGACCTATTCAGCATCCTGGTAGGTTAGTCTCTTAAACCCTTTTTCCATCAGAGGCTTCTTGTCCATAGTCACCTATTTTGGTTTTAATTAAAGAGTGTGTTTCACGGTGACAAGGGAGGCTTGTCTGAAAACCATTTTATAGGGTGGGATGGTATTGGGTTGGAACACATATACTCTTCTTTTGTATGTATTTTAAAGATTTTTCTAAAGGAAAAGTAAACTTTTATGCACATTATTTCTTTAGAGTGATCCAGATGTATATTTTTGTCTGAAGTTCTCCATAAGAGAATGACCTAAAGTTTCCTTAGGGTACTGGTGCATCCTCTTCCATAAAAGTTTTCATAGTGTGCCCATGGTAGAGAGTGTTCATATACTCATATGTTACTCTTTAATAAGATAATCCAATGAATACTATTGAAGTCTAGTTAGGGTGAGATAGTTTCTTATAGGATAATATATTTTTTCCTTTAAATCATGCTGAAATACTGGGTAAAGGAAACTTTTAGCCTTTAAAGTGGATTATGGTTCTTTGAGCAATCATAGGTACAAATTGTTTCTCTTATCTTGTTTATAAGCAACAGAACCAAAAGGAATTAAAATTCTTCTTAGCAACAGAACCAAAAGAGATTAAAATATTTCTTAGCAATAGAACCAAAAAAAATTAAAATACTTCTTAGCAACAGAACCAAAGGAAATTAAAAATACTTCCCTTTAGTTGTCAACAGAACCAAGAGAAATTATTGCTTCACAAGGGATGCCATTTGATTCAGCTTCTTGGTTCCATATTAAGTGGTTGTTTGCATGGCTTCATACTTCAGATCAATTGACATAAGATTTTGAAGTATGCGTAGTATGCTTTGTCAATTAGGTAATCTGTCTTGATAGTACTATAGAAGGACAGACTTCTGGTACCAGATTGGTACCAGACTGGTACCAGACTGGTACCGGACTGGTACCAGACCAGAACATGATTTCTAGTACTGAAACAGAACAAAACATTGTTGATGCCTACCACTGATGTTTTAGCAAGTTCGTGAAGGATCAAATAGATTAAAAGAAATTTCTTACAAAAGAAAAGAAAATTTGCGAAAGTAAAACAAAAGGAGGTAAGAGTCTCTTGTTACCTTTATCTTATTAACAAAATTTGATCCACACCTATGTACAAAAAGTTTCTAATAAACCAATCAATCAATGTGGATCAGTAGGAGGATCTCCTTCCTTACTGATCATCTGTATGTTTGAATTCTGTAATATACGAGTCAGGAAATCTTCTTTTGACAGGGGTTTTTTGTAAACTCGCAATCAATGACCATTCACAAGTAGTGGTGTCTGTTGTTCATCAATTGGATTTATCCTAATTGAACCATTATTGTAGATAGTGTCAATTTCGTAAGGTCCCATCCAATGGGTACTTAACTTACCTTTGAAGTTCTTGAATCTACTATCATACAATAGGGCCCAATCTCCTTGTCGAAATTTTTTCTTTTTGAGATACTTGTCATGCCATTTTGTTCTCTTTTCTTGAATGAGGGTAGTCCTTTGAAGTGCTTCCTTCCTGGTTTCATCCAACTCATTAAGCTGCAAGAGTCTTTGTTGTTGGGCTTCATCCAAGTTCATGAAAACTTGTACTGCAGTCCTGAAGGTTTTGATCTGAAATTCTATGGGAAGAAGCACCTGCTTCCCATACACCAACTCATAGGGTGTATGTCCTGTTGTATTCCTCCAGGTGATTCTATAAGCCCATAAGGCTTCTAATAATCTGTCAGCCCAATCCTTATGGTACAACTGTACTGTTTTGGTAAGAATGGACTCAATAACTTTGTTGGTAGATTCTACTTGTCCATTTGCTTGTGGATGATAGGGTGTAGATTTCATGTGTTTGATTTGGTACTGTTCTGTAATAGATTTGACTAGATGAGAGGTAAATTGAGTTCCCTGATCAGTCACAATTTCTTGAGGTACAACGAATCTAGTAAAGATATCATTAAAAAGGAAATCTACCACTGATTGTTCACTTGCAGCCGATAAAGATTTTGTTTCAACCCATTTAGTCACATAGTCAGTGCATACAAGTATATACTTTTTCTTTTTAGATGTAGGGTTAATGGGCCCTACAAAATATAATGCCCATTTCTCAAATGGTTCAATAACTACTTGGGCTTGAAGTGGCATTTGGTCTCATGCAGTAGGCTTACTCATTCATTGACATTCATCACAATTGGATACATAGGTTTTAGCAACTTAGAAAATATGGGGCCAGTAGTAACCTAATTGCAGAACTTTGTAAGCGGTCATCTTGTCTGCGAAGTGTCCTCCATAAGGGAAATCATGGCAGGCTTGTAAAATATCATGAATTTCATCTTCCCTTACACATCTCCTGATCACCAAATCTGGTCCTGTTTTGTAGAGGCAATCATCGTGCCACATGTAATTTGCACTTAGTTGAATTACTTTCTGTTTTTCTCTAGGAGACAATTTATGAGGCATCTTCCCTATCACAAGATAGTTAGCGACATCTTCATACCATGGAGTGAATGTAGAAATACCAAATAAATTTTCGTCAGGAAAGGTATCTTCTACTGGTGCATTATCTCCCAGATGAATCATTCTAGATAAGAAATCAGCCACAAGATTATCTTTACCAGGTCTATCAATAATGTTGATATTAAACTCTTGTAATTATAAGAGTCATCATGTAACTCTAGGATTTGTTATAGGTTTGTTCATTAATAATCGGATTGATGAATGATCAGTGTGAACAAAAGCTTGATATCCTGTAATATAGTGTCTAAATTTATTGATAGCATGGATTACAACTAGCAATTCTTTTTCTGTAATTGTATAATTAACTTCAGCTGGAGACAAAATTTTTACTGATGAAGTAAATAGCATAGGGCATTTGATTTTCTCTTTGTCCAAGGACTGCCCCAAGGGTTGTGTCTGAGGCATCGATACAGATATGAAAAGGAAGGGACCAATTTGGTCCTCTTAATATAGGGGTAGTTGACAATTTTTGTTTTAGAATTTCAAACGATATTTGGCATTCATCATCCCACTTAAATTTGGCTTTTTTAGATAATAATTTGAATAAAGGGGTAGCTAGGCTTGTGAAATCTGGAATGAATTTTCTATAGTAGCCAGCCTGTCCTAAAAAGCTGTGGAATTCCTTTTGTGAGGAAGGTATTCTAATTTGTGTGATGATATAAATTTTTGCCATATCAACTCTCATGCCAGAATGAGAAATGTGATGTCCCAAACCAATACCTTCAGTGAGAATCATTTTTTATTTTTCATTACTTAAGGAAAGATTAGTTTCCTTACACCTAATCAAGACTTTTTATAAACTGGCAAATGCTTCCTGGAAATCTTGTCCATGGACTATAAATTCATCCATGTAGACTTCCACACAATCATTGGTCAAGTCAGAGAAAATGGCTAGGAAAGATCTTTGAAATGTGGCTGGGGCATTGCAAAGTCAAAAAGGGAGCACCCTATAAGCATATGTGCCCCAAGGGCAGGTAAAAGTGGTATTCTCTTGGTCTTTGGGTGCTATTTGTATCTGGTTGTAACCACTAAACCCATCCAAGAACGAAAAATACTTCTTTCCAAACAAGGTATCTAGCACCTGATCAATAAATGGTAAGGGAAAGTAATCCCTATGGGTGGCTTTGTTTAACTCCCAAAAGTCTACACATATCCTCCACTTACCATTTTTCTTGGGAACTATGACAAGTGGAGATACCCATTGACTATCTGAAATGGGGTATATGAGATTGGCTCGAAGGAGTTTTTGCAATTCCTCTTTTACAATATCTTTAAGGGTTGGATTCATCCTTCATTGAGGCTGTCTAACTAGTCTGATTTGGTCATTAGTGTAGATGTGATGTGTGCATGTGTCAGGGTGAATGCCTTTCATGTCTGCATAATCCCATGCAAAGGCATCAAATTGTCTTTGGAGCATTTCAATCACTTGTGTCTTTTGTTCTAGTTCCAAACTAGAGTTGATATACAAAGGTTTTCCTGGGATAATCTCAACCAGTTCAGTAGTTTCTTCCTTGTCTGAGGAGGCTGGTGATAAAGTATATAATTGAGGGATATTAGGGTGCTAGGTTTGTTGAAATTCGGAACTAAAAATATGTGACAATTTTGCAAAAGACCTTGGGTATTCAATACAATTTGTGTCAGCCAAAACTAAGCTTAAGAATTGTTCATCTAATTGTTCTTGTATTCCTCTTACTTGTTCAAGTGTTAACAGAGGTCTGATGCAATCTTCTTCTCCATAAGGGTTTTCTAATCAAATAGGTATTTCATGTGCCGGTTGGGTAGGAGGGAAGAGAACAAGTTTTTGGCTATGTGTGCCATTGGATATAGTCATCTCACCGGACCGACAGCTGACAAAGGCATCTGTTGTGGCTAGCCAAGGGTGTCCGAGAACCAGAACCACAGGGTGTCCTAGTTTGGAGGATGATTTATAATAGATGACTAAAAAGTCTACAGGATATTCCCAAGAAGCTAGAGTGACTGTGACATCATCTAGACTTCCTGCAGGGCTAATGACTGACTTATCTGCCAACTTGATCATGGTTTGGGTTGGTCTTAACTGATTGATTTGGAGATTTTTCATAGTGTCAAAAGGCATTGCATTAATAGCTGCACCCAAATGAGTGTATTTGGTAGATAAATACCATTAATTTCAACAGTGACAACTGGGTTTCCAAGGTCATTATATTTGTATGTCATTTTAGAAATAAACTTAGATAATTGTCCCACCACATGAACAAGGGGAGGTTCCTTCTTCTTCCTTCCTGGTTTCTTAATGCAAAGATGCCTTATGATTTTGGCATATATAGGGATATCCTTGATGTCTTGCAGCAGAGGTATTTTTATGCACACATTTCGTAATTCATCTTCTATATATCTGTGCAAGGGTGGGTCGGGTTTCTTTACTAATAGTCTTTTGGGGTAAGGTGGGAGATTAATTTGTTGGGGTACCCATACAAACTGAGAAATAATTGGGATAGGAGGAGAGGCCTCTTCTTCTGTAGGGGTGGTTTGAGTGTTTTCTTCCTCAGAATGATTATCATTTTCTTCCTGAATTATTACTCCAAGATCTGTTTGGTTTACAACTTTCCCCAATCATAGTTGAATTTCATAGGTGGGAAAGGTTTGAACTTTTGTATTCTGCATAGGGTGGGTGGGTCGATTATTGGGGTTAGGGACTGGCTAGGCAGGGATTGTTGTTGGTCTTGGAGTATTGTGGTAAACTTGGTTTTGTGGTTGTTGATTGACATTTATAGATACTTGCTGCTGGTGATTAGGATTCAAGGGGGTTGGAAATTGTTGTTGTATAGGAGGTGGAAGTAAGGCTTGCATCTATGGTGGGTTGAATCCAGGTAGTAATTGGAAAATGTTTGTAGGGTACTGTGGATATGTAGGGTAAGAGGGATTTCCATACATAGTTCCCCTCCAACCTTGTTGCCAAGGTTGAGTTTGCTGAGGTGTCCATTGTGGATAGGTCACTGGGGAAGGAGCCCGTTTTTGTTGTTGATATTGTGCATTAGGATCATAAAATGTATTAGGATTTTGGGCTCTCCAAGGTCTTCTGGAAGGATATGGTTGTTCTTGTGAGACTCCTCCTCCCCTATACATGGCTTGTAGTTCAAGCAAGGTTGGACACTCGGATGTGGGGTGTTCTAGTGTACATAGACCACTAATTTCTATGACATTTAATGGGGATTCTTTCTCACTGTGCTTCCTTCGGAATCTACAACAAAATATTGCTAAAGCAACTTCTTCTTCTTTTTTCTTTTTTAGTTTTAGAGTATATAAATGGTTACTTATTGTGCTCAAGATGTCTATTTTAAAGTTCTCCAATAAGTTTCCTAACTCAGTTCTAGTGACAGTCCTTGAGTTTTGTTTTGTATTTCTACTAAAAGGATCTATTGGTCCTTTGCCTGTTTTAGCTTGTCCTCTTGAGTGTCTCCTACAGTAATCTGCAATTTCTGAAAAAGGATTTTGGTGTACATCTCTTGAACTCAACAAGTTTAAAACTTCTATGCAATCATCCCTAAGACCTTTCAAGAATACAATTCTTACTATAGCTGGGTCTATGGTGAATAGTTTTGATTTCTGATAGTTGTATAAGAACCTTTCTAAGTAGTTTTCAGGGCTTTCATCTTCTGTTTTCTGCATTTTAAAAATGTCATTTTTAACATTATCCTTACAATAGTCTTGGTATTTTCATAAAAATGTGTCTTTCATTTGATCTGAAGAAAGGATTTTATTTTCTCCTAAGCTCATGAACCATATTAAGGTTGAATCTTTCATTGTAGCAGGAAAAAGATTAAGTTTTTGGGCATCGTCTGAGTAGTTATACCTTCTACATAATATGTCAAACTCAAATAAAAATAAATCTGGATCTTCAGTTGACATACCTCTGAAAGTGGGTAATGATGATAGTGGGATATTCTTCATGTTGATGTTTCTGGGAATATCCAAGATTGGAAACCCAAAGGTCTCAGTCTCTGTGGCTGCATTTCCTTCTTCTTCTGCCATTCTAATGATGAATGGTTTAGAAATTGGATTTTCTATGTCTCCTAAATGTTCAACAGACTCACGTTTTTCCTTTCCCAATACTGATTCTTTTGTTTTAGGTTCTCCTTCTGGAGCCTCACTGGCTCCCCTTGAATTTTTTGTTGGTGGAATTTTCCCTGCACCAGTGTCAGTTGGATTAGTGGGGGGGGTTGTTTTTGAATCTTTGGAGCTTACAAATCTACCCTTGTTATCTTTATATCTATTCATAAAATGGAAATTTGATTCTTTAACTGAATTGAAATCCTAATTCTATCTAGAAGGTAAGAAGGCAACCTGGCTTTGGAGAACCCCACTCTAGTGGCCGCATGGCTCTTCACTCACGTCTTAAATGTTTTATCCTCCTCCCTCAAGAAGCCTTAAAAAATTTTATACAAATAATCTAGGCTAAAAATTACTTCCTACCATTTGCAACTCCCTGACAACGACGCCAAAATGTTGTGCTACTTATATGTTTAGAATAATGCACTCATTAATTATCAATCTGGGATTTGTAATCAACAAAGTTGCAAGACACCAGTAAGAAAGGTAATTTATAATGTCATGAGTATAGAACTAAGCTAGGTTATGCATGCTGGAAACAAATCAAAATAGAAAACTGCAATGCACTTTGGTTGTCTTTCACAGAGAGGCTATCTATTCCATTATGGAACATGCAAGTATAAGATGGAATTGGTTTGATAGATCAACTCTAATATCTGGCCCATAAAACTAACTATTCGATGCACACTTCTGAAAGGAAATCACACATCAATCATCAAAGCATAGCATGGGTAGTTCAATAGTCAATATGTTGGTTCTGTTGTGGTTCACAATGAACTTCACTAGTTCTTATCTAAATAGTTTTGACTATTGATGCCAACATTTGTGATAACTCAAGGAAATCAAATTCATGAAAATAGAGTATATGCAAAAACAGAGCAAGTAAAGGCCTCTAAGCAATTATATAATGGAAATGCTAGTCTAAGCTATACTACTATCATCTAACAGAGTTAAAGCTTTAGCTAATTTAATGTTTATACTATTGAAAACAAAATGCTAATGTTAATATACAAAGACGCTGACCTTTGTTGGGTGGTGGGCCCTTGCCGCTTCAACAGGTCAGCTACTGAAGTCTACAAGAGGCTTGCCTTCAACACACACATTACTCTCACTCACATTTCAAAACATAAAATCAAACTTTCGTTAACAACTCAACTCATACTCAATCATCAATAATCAGAATAAGGAGATAAATGACATTCTATTAATCTTCACTTAGGATATGTTCTGTACTATCATACATTGCTTTACATATTGGTAATACACTAACTCTCCTACACTTCCAACATCCTTGCCATGGCTATTTAATAGTCTTAATCATGAAACACAAGGAGGCAAAATGATTTGCAAATCAATCAGTTGTTAAATTCAATCATTCAGTTACATCTTTAGCTTCATCCTCATGACACGAAGTGCATGAGGATGAGGCAATCAACAAACTATTATTATCATAGCCTTGCTAAAGCAAATAGACATCCACCAATTAGCTTAGGTGAGATATGGAACTTAACATTAGTGCATTGGGATCTTCCATATTAGTACCGGATCATAACAGGTAGATGGTATTGAATCATGACAGTGCGCACAAGGTGGTATTGGATCATGACAGTGTGTGGCCGTTGGTACCAGATCATGACAGTGCGTGGTCATTGGTACCAAATCACAACAGATGAGATTTTAGTACCAGATGTGTTTGGTACCAAATTCAGACAACAACAGTCTTGGTGTGCAGGTACTGGATAGCTGAGCTGGTACAGGAACGCTGGATATCTAGAAGTCAAAGATTTATATATATGAAAAATTGAAGCATTAATACATGAAATATTTAATTCCCTAACTCAATAAACCACAAAATGCATGAATTAACCATACTTTACCTTATGACCTTATCACTGGCTAATGGTAGCATTCTTGTCATTCACCCAAGCTTACGTAGGCCAAAAAGGTATAGATAAGGAGTATAATAGGTTAATGGGGATGTCAATTTCGGGTCTCAACAACGTGGATCATATTCATCTGGTGCTTCTTCTTGTACATGGTAACATGACAATAGTTCCTTGACCATCTGCTTGTTTCATTGTTTCTCTTATGTGATAAATTATATTTCCAGTTCTTTGATGTATATCACTCCTATGATCTGTTTGAGGGATACGTCTATGTTGGGGTTCTCAAGTTCGAATGAGAAAGTGACTGTGAAGTTTTGTTGTAATGTCCTCCATGTTGTAGTTCCTTTGCGCAATTCCTGGTCCATGTACCAATTTGTTGGTATCCCTTTGAGAGTATGTATGAAGTGATGGGGCCATTAGTCCAGTGGTGACATCATCCACAACATTTTACACGCCTTCAAGTGTTCCGTTGTTGTCCCATGTCCTTCATATTTCTGTTGTTTGTTTTTTTCTTGTTCTGCGCTGAACCTTATGCACAATAACCTCTTACATTGATACCAGTCTGTGATTGTCTCCTTTTGTTACCCCCACCATCTTGGGGGTGTGGCCTTTAGTGTTAAGTCTAGTTATAGTAGTTTATGATTCTCTAAGACTTTGTCTTCGTATTGTGTCAGGAAGTTTTCCAAATCATTTAGTCCATGGAAACTGGGTGTTTGTCAAATTTCTATGCCTACCCACCTTACTGCGTAGTCTATTCTTGCACACATTCTCATGGACACTTCGTGTAACCTCTGTTGCTAGTTCTCTAGCCCAGTGTCTGAGTCTGTTTCACATGAAGTAATGCTACTCCAACTGAGTACCCCATCTGCAGTTGGGTTTACGTAATCCTCATCATGTGAAGATGTTCTATACAAATGGTCAATTTATTTTAAGTCCAAACAAGTGGGTTCTATGAAACTCTCCCCTTCTAATGGATCTAATGGTGCTATGACCCTGTATTCTCCATATTCAATTGCCATTTTCTTGGTTTTCAAATTGATTATGGTTTGGTTGTCAAATGCCCAATCTAGACCAAGCAATGTTGGGTAATTTGTTGTGTCTTCTACTATTTCCATGACTTTAAAGTATGCTTTCGTGCGCACTCCATCAATATTTACTGTCACTCCTTTCATTCGACCTATTGGTAGGACTCTATGCTAGTTTGCTAGTTTCAATTGGACATTCAAGTATCCCAGTGTTGTCTCTCCCATGCATTTCCATGTCTTCTTTGGTAATACATTCACTTCGGATCCTAAATCTAATATAATGTCTCCCATGTTGAAATCCCCAATGTTAGCATTCAGTCTAAATTCCCTACTTGTTCTTCTTTTTGTGTGTAGGTGGTTAACAGTTTTTAGTTCTAGATTTTTGTCCGTCTCACTGCTACATCTCTCTAGTATGTTTTGCAGTATTTTTACCGATGAAGGATCACTTAATAATTTCACGCATGATTTCCTTTGATTGTACTTACTTGTCCCATGGGATGCATTATGTTGGTATGATCCAGTGATGGCCACATCTCATATTCTGGGGCTTCCTTTCTTTGTTTTGTAGTTGAAGTCGACATTATGTCCTCCTTCTAAACTTCTTTTCTGACTTATTTAAATATCTCCTTTTACTTTTGTGCATTGAACTGCTTCCTTAGTTCAGTGTTCTTATTTACCCATTGGTTTTGTGCTGGTTCCTGTCGAACTGCATTATTTTCTGTTTTCGTTCCTCCATGAGTGACTATGTTGATTTTTCGTCCGTCATCCCTTTCTTAGGCTGAAATCCATTAGAAATTTTGATTGTTTTGGTTCCTCTTTTCTTGAATATTTACTAGTAGTGTCAAGCATTCCTATGGATCGTGGTCCAATGTGTGAAAATACATATAAATTGTTGGTGGAAGTGGACATTCCCATGCATAATGTCCCAGTTGCTAAAAATTGTGACATGTGATTGGCTCTCTACCTTGTCCAAAACCTCCTTTGGCTTGTCATCCTCCTCGGTAGCCTTCTTGATCACCTCTCAGCACATTATACTATGGTTCCTAATTGTACTATGTGGTATTGTACTAGGTTTGTGTTGGGTCATACTATGGCTGCGCATTATTGTATGGTTGTTGCATAGTTTTATACTGATGCTGCGTAGTTTTATACTGATGTTGCGTAGTGTTGTATGGAGATGGGGATTAAATGAACTATGGAGCTACTTTCCTAGTCATCATTTCAGTCTATACCCTGCATGCATATGATGTTCTTTCCCGCATCAGCTCCATAGTTCTACAATGTTTATCGTTGTGGCCCACTAATTTGCAAAAGGTGCAGTATGAACTCTTTGGGACTGTTTGGTATTTCTGCATCATCGTGCAGTGGTAAGGGTCGTGACCCAGTTTCTTTCATATTTTGCACCATATTCCTCTCGTTGGTAATGGGTTTGGCATACCTGCTGCCATATACTATGCAAATGTTGGGCACTCGTTCTTATGGTGTCCTTTCGTCTTGCATGTGGTGCACCAAATGAATTATCATTTCTCTTTGTTCTTATTTTGGTTCAACTGAAATGTTAGATTATTCAAATCCTCCTTCAATTCTTCGATAGCTGGGTTTGTCTACTGGTACTGATTCTCTTCCAGTTGCAAGGTTGCCTGCAGAGTCTCTTTTTGTGTCTGAACCCTTTTTTTTCATAAAGGGTATTTTAAATGTCGTAGTAGTGAGTTTACAAATAAGTGTTGATGTTTCATATCAGTCATAAGGTATTTGAGATTTCCCTTCAATCGCTTGAATCTATGATCAATCTCCCATATAGATTCTCTTAGTTTCTGTCTGATTTCGATCATCTTGTTCATGTACTGATCCTCTGAGCTTGACTTCTGGAACTCATTAATTAGTAAATTATTCATTTCAGTTAGTTTCCTTGACATTCATGGGGAACTATTTGTGTCTATACTCATGTACAAGTGTAGTGCATAGTCTCTTAGCGTAATTGCTAGTTATGGAAGTTTGGTATCTTCATCAGTGATCTTTTTTGCTTCCCAGATATTTGCACAAATGAACAAATGCTTCTCAAGGTCTTTTGCTGCTTCTCCCTGAAATTATGGTAATCATATAGTGGGATTGTGTCCCGTCATTCTGAATACTGAAATACTACCTCCTTCGCACGGTGTATATACTTGACTAGTGCTGCCTAAAATGGCTCCTCCAGTTGTTTCTCCTTGTGTATATGTGCTTCCTGTTGTCGGACTTCCTTTGAAATTCAGTTGTCTAAATGGTGGTGTTCTCTTTGGTGTATTTGTCGCACATGGGTTTATGGTTTCCACACTGACATTAATATGGATAGGGTGGCTTCTTTCTCCTCCCATTCTTGGACCTCTCATTTTCCTATCATATGTTGTGCGCATGATTTCCTCAATCTTCTCCATAGCCTGGAGTTCCTCTACCTCTTCCTCATCACTCACCAAGCTTTCCCTCATAGCTACGACTCTCTTCTTGGCATTCACCATATATTGGTAGGGTACTCTGCTACGTGTCTTGCCTAATGACATCAAGATCCACTTGATCTGGTCGTCATCCATCATGATAGGGTCCAAGGGTTCCTCCTCCTTCTTTCCTTTATCTCTACTTCCTTCCATTTATCCCCTCTCTATTAGTGCTTCCCCCCTTCCCCCCCATGCACACAGGGAAGTTTATCTGTCTGATTCCATTGTCATTACACCTTTGTTATATAAAAATATCTTAATAGAAGTATACAGTGATTGAATGTATCTTCCTCAAGGTCCGCATAGAAATTATTGATCTGCTATGCTGTATGACTTCGCTGTGTCAACTGCAAACTCTATTATGAACCTTGTAACAATATTTTCAAGCCAAAATTCTACTGCGTGGGTGAATATTTTTTTCACCTTCTATGACTTCTCAATCTAGTTGTCAAATTTGGTTCATCACGTGGTTATCCTTCAACCTTAGTATCCACTCCTATAGTAGATGTGGAAAATCACAGAAAAAGACTTCATGTAAATCAGTAAACACGCATTTGTCCAGATATTTTCGAGGTGTGATTCTAGGGTTTCTATTGTCTTTTTGTGCAAACTATAGCTCTTTAGTTCTCAACCAACCTTCAGTTTATTCTTTTATGGGGTTCCACGATCTCAACATTCCCTTCTAGTGGCTCATTTATCTCTTCTTTTCTTCGTTCTCTTCTTTCCAAGTCTATCTCACCTACTCAGGCCTCTCTCGTTCCTACCAACACGACAACAAAACCATTTGTTGTATTATCTCTTCTTCCTGGTCTACCGTCTGCATTATTGACCCAAGTTTCATGTCTTTTTGGGTTTCCAACAAAGCCTCTAAAACTATCGGCCCTCTTAAAGACCCAGAAGGAAAAACAACACACAGAATGCACTGCGCAGTCTCACTCGAGATAGATTTAATGGGTGGCTATAAGACTCATGTGTTTATAGCCTAGGATTGAGCGTGAGGTAAGGAATCCATATTTCGCACCATTTACCATAAATCATAATTGCAAACTACTATTATTCCTAACTATGTGGTAACTTCCATGGCTATTCCCTCATTATCACAACAACATTTAAACATGCCATATAGTAACTCATTCATTAATTAATGATAATAAATAACTATTGAACAAGGGATTAATACATGCAAACATTCATCACATTACATAGATAATACCGTGGTTCACCCCCTCCTAGGCTACGTCCACAAAGATTTGGCTCTTGGCTCTTTTATTATGGTAGTTCTGCATCTCTGACACCGCATGCTTACAATTCTCCTCATATGAGTAAGATCTGTGTGAGGTGAACTAGATCTCACTAGGATCCACAGCCTGCGATCTAATCCTCAGATCTTCCTTCTATCCTTTGTTATAGCTCAACAACTTACAAAATAGTTCACAAGAATATTTCATATCACATCAAATCGTACATAACCAGTATGAACAATACAAAAAGGAACTAATCAAGAACCAACAACCTTACACAAAAAAAAATGGAACCCTCTATTATACCTACATATCTATATTTATATCTATCGGGATCTTCAACTGTTTACAATGTATTACCAAAACCCTAACCCTATCAACGTTAGGTCTTCCTCCCATGCACGTATGATGTTCTTCCTTCCAGATGTCGCTTTCCTTTTTCACGCTTTCTTGCATGCGCGCATGTTGTGTTTTCCTCCAACTGTTACCTCCGTTTTTGTATGCTTTCTTTCCCCACGATCATCCTTCTTTCCACTTCGGCTTGCTACCAACAATGCATAAAAATAGGCATACACATAATATGAGGAATTCAAGGAGGCGTTTCAACAAATACAGGGCCAATTTCATATAAAATAAGGTGACGAAAAGGCTGACTATCATTTCCAGAATGGTTTACTCTAAAATATTGATAATCTTTGTGTCCCTAAAGGTGAAAGAATACAACTTATCAGAGAGGATCACACCTCCAATGTTGCAAGACATTTTGGTGTTGGGAAGACACTTTCCAATTTAGAAAGGTATGTGTAATCACTACTGCGTGTGTACGAAAAAATAAATGTCATAATTCGAAAATACAGATAAAATCGGTCATACCATCGTATTTTAATTGTTTTTTTGTATTTTTTCCAAACAATCCTGATGTTTGTCGATTATCTGACGACATGGTCTTTATATTCAACTATCCAACGATGGAAAGGGTCAATGATTCTACTTACCAACTATTGAGAAAGTCAATATTTTTTTTCCGTTCACCAACTTCTCTCTGGTCAATAGCTGTCGGAAGTCTGATGCAAAAGTGATATATAATTTAAAAAGTTTGAAATATTGAAGATGTTCGACATTGTTCTTATACTAGCGACAATTTTCATAGGTTATAAGAGATATTTTTAGGTTGGAATACAATTTTTTTTTTTTTTTTAATTGCAATAGAAATTGTTAAAATACATACGTTGATTTTTTAAGATAATGATCATCATTGAAAGTATGGTAAGGAAACATGTCACATAAAATTCCTCGAGGAGGACAAGGCCAAGACTTGAGATCTGCATTGGTTAAGGATTTGGGTGATAAAAAATGTTATTTCCCTTGTAAAACATGTAGGGGCTATAATAGACAGAGACTTTTAATAAAAATAACTAAAAAACATTGTAGTGGGTATGGACACCTTGAAATCGGGCTTGAATATCATCCCATGGTAATTTTTTCATTATATGTCTTGATATTATAGATTTTTTTGTGAATGTTTATATGTTAAATGTAGAATAAAAATAAGGTATTATTTTTTCTTTAAGGATGTATTCTACATAAAGATGAACAAACAAAGAGTAAGTTAAGAAGAGAATAAGTATACATAAGATGTAGATTTTAATTAGGGTTTAGGGTATTTTTTAGTGGTTAATGGTTTTAAGGTTTAGGGGTACAAGGTGTAAGGGTTATGCTTCTCCAATTCATGGACATGGTATGAGGAGGAACTATAAATGTCTTAAGGCATAAAATACGCTTTTAGGACTCCCAAACCATGCACAAGGTCTAAAACCACCACATAGACCCTATAAATATTTGGCCTATGGGTACTCATGATCATAATGACACCATTACTAAGGTTGTAACTAGTGGAAAATATTATTTAATTTGACCCCGAGCATAGTGACCTATGAATGCGGCCAATGTTGATTTTTTTTTTCAGTTCATGCTTGTATGCACTGAAATTTGACATGGTTATAGTATATGCATGTGTTGATGGTATGGGAGGGTTTCTATACTCAAATATGAATCACACAAATAATTCAACAATCAAATGAAAAAATTAATGAGAAAAACAATGTTTCAAGTGTGCATAACCTTTACATCTTTTACATCAGTCAAACAAGGAGACCTAATATTTTTCTTCACTAAAATATGTGTGCAATTTTTATTTTATTAAAAAGTTGTATACAAAAGGAATTAACAAGAATTCCCTTTCTATAAAATAAAAATAATTTTTTCCTACTAGTGTACTTCATTCTTCATATCCTCCATGTTTTGTTCCTCATTACTAAGACCAAAATGCAACCACTTTTTTGGATATTACACTTCTAAAATCTCATGGATTTCAAATTATCTAAAGAAATTCACATTGAACTATGAAATTATTGGTGGGTAGTAAGCTTTGTGAGGTAGTTGGTATAAAGCCCATTTATTATTCTTTTCAATAAATGTTTATTGTTGAATTTTGGTTATTATTCATTTACATTTTTTATTTTAAATATCTCATTGCATTTGTTAGAAATGGTTTCCAAAATCCCAAACCTATAAATTCATAATGTAAACCCCCAAGGAAATTCCCCACCATCAATGGAATATATAATGCAAAAATCTAGCTAATAGAGTGATAGGCAACCTAAAAATGTTGAGATATATCTACCCACTTGGATGCTTACTTGCCCAAATTTTAGATGAAATAATCGACATAATTACTTAATAAAATGAGGCATTATCAACGTTATCTCTTGTAGAGAGAATATTTATCCTAAATGTATAGATGGTTTGGACAATATTGCAAGAAAAAAACTAAAGACTAGAAAACTAGAGGACATATTTTCCCTTTAAATAGGCCCTCATACAGGTTAAATGTCAAACACTAGAAGACCTCATAATTCTTTCAAATAGTGAACTTATCAACCATTTATTAAAAATTTTATGGATAGGTAATACATGGTTTTTAATGTGAGACCTCATAACATTAGGGAAATCCCACTATGCTTCTTGAGGAAAATGTATGCAGAGTGTGTTTTGGGGAAAATTGTTAACTAATTTCATCACTTACAATTACATGATGCTTGTTTGGATATTCCATAAAACTGACCCAATACGATGTACCAAGATGATAAAAAATACCTAATCCCTTAACCTTGTTAGAATTCCCACTTCCAGAGGAGTTGGTTCCACAAACACAAGAATAATTGCTCCAGTTCACACAAATGATGGTATGTCATGACATATTTGTCGAGATATTGATTTTATGGTGTCATCATATACTAGTGGGGTAGGACCATCAACTCCTAGTTTGGCATAACATGACCATATAGTAGTGAGGGCATACTATCATATACCAGTGGTTGTAGTTTTTATTCACATCCATGAATGTTTTGTGGCTATAATTTCCATGTTCATTTAGGAGATATTTCTCATGTTCAATTTGTAAGTGAGGTATGTATAATTATATGTTTTAATTTTATTGAATTTATAATTAGTTAATTAATTTATTAATTTATTTCACATTATTTTACCCTTATGGTGTGTGTGTTTGTGTGTACTGTGGATGTTATGATTTCCCCTCCTATGTTTATGGGCTACTCACCCTATGGTAGACACATGCAACAATGTATATACTTTAGTCACATCCATACTTGTTGCTAAAATTTACAAGATGCACATGTGTATGCTATATTTCATATTGGATCATTATTAAATCATGTATCTATAAATTGGTTCAACATGACTTGGTGATTGTAGCCATTGTCTATATTACCTGACCAATATAATTCCACTTGCACATGGTGGTGTTGTACTTCACCTTCACTTGCCACTACTAGACACAATATAGTCACATCCACTATTGTTTCCTCCAAGTACAATGTTGGACCATTAATGGCTATGTCTCCTAGTCAAGGATGTGACCAATATCCAAGCTTGCAATCTCTTTTTGTGATGAGGTGAATACTAGATGAATCCCTTAATGAAATATAAAAGTTGAATTCCATAAATTAAATGAAATATCTATGCTCATATTCTATAGGATTATAGAATACTCAAGTGTCTCATAGAATTGTTGTAATCTTGCAAAATTGTGTAACCTATATTGTAATATCCATAATATAAGAAGACAAAAAGCACGGTCCTTCATTAATTATTGGTTTTCCCTTATTGATTTTCTAGGGTAAAAGTTTTTGTCCATTAATTTGTGTCTTTTTTATATTTGTATTTCTATTTAGTATCATTGTAGTTAAAGAATCTAATTAATGTTTTTTTTTTTTTCATGCTTAAAGCACAAAAAAATACAAAAATATAGTTTCATAATTGATCACTGTTTTCTGGCCATTATACTTTGTAGTATTATATGTCCAAGGAATGAATAATACCAAGGTATTTACAAGAATGGTCAAGCCATGAAAAATACTAGGGGGTTTAGAGGTTAATGGGGTTTTAGGGAGTAAGGGTTAGAGGTTTATGGTTAGGTATTAATGGGTTAGGATAGGTTAGGGTTTTTTAAACAGAAATCCCTAATGTAAAGTGGAGATGCCACACTAGTCGAATGTTTTTTTCTTTGTTTTCCTATATTATATAGTGGGAGTAGGGATTATACTTTGTAGTATTATATGTTCAAGGCATGAATAATACCAAGGTCTTTACAAGAATGGTCAAGCCATGAATAATACTAGGGGATTTAGAGGTTAATGGGGTTTTAGGGAGTAGGGGTTAGAGGTTTAGGGTTATGGATTAAGGGTTTATGCCAGGTAAGGGTTTTTTAAATAGAAATCAATAATGGAAAGAGGAGATACCAGACTGGTTGAATGTATTTGTCTCTATTTTCCTATATTATATTTGTAAATGTTTGTATCGTTTTAATATTTTTTATATACACTAATATTACTTGATTTTTTTTTAATTATAAAGAAAAGACACCCTAGGGAACTGCCCATGAAGAAAGACGTGTTTGTACAAGATCCTTCTTAGGAACATGGAGAGAATATTGAAGATCGAGTTAATGATCCTATGAAATAAGATTTTGATGCTAATAAAACAATTGAAGAATATGTGACAAATATATTGATCTAGGATACATTTAATAATGTTGAAATGGATGATGATGACGACCATATCGATGGTGTTTTTGATATACTTGTACTTGAGAAAGCAAGTCAACCTCTTTATGAAGGCTCCAAAACAAGTCTTCTCTCAGCTATATTGTTGTCAGTGAACTTATAGGTTATGAATGATTTTTCAAACACTCATGTGACACAACTGCTAACGTATGTAATATATTTTTTCACACTTAGGAAATGATGATAAAGGTTTTATTTTTTCCTCTATTTTTATTGTTAGTCGATCCAGTGTAAAATTTGGATGTAATATGTATGATTAATATTCTTTACATTAACCAATATTGATTTTTTATGTTGTAGATTGTTAGGTGAATTTTTGTTACTACCGTCAAATGTTTTATTCCTCACATATCAATATTTACCTACCATTATTTAGCTTGATATTGAAATGGAGTATCAAGCTATTCATGCATGTCCTGATGATCATATTCTATATTATGGAGAACATGCGTCGAAATAAGAATGCCTGAAATGTAAAATTAGTAGATATTGAACTGATCATCTAACAAAAAGGGTGCCTCACAAGTTCTTCATTATATTCCCATAATTCCATGTTTGCAATGATTTTTCAGGTGCAAAAGAGTAGCACAGTTTATGGACTTCCATACAAACAACAAAAGTAAAGATGGTGTTATTTGAATTCTTGTTGTTGGATATGTATTTAAGAAGATAGAGGAAATATGGCCAAATTTTAAAGATGAACCTCGTAATCTTAGGCTTTCATTGACAACTGATGATGTTAATCCATTTGGATATCTTAGATCTACTTGGTGTGGCCTATTTTTGTTATCAACAATAATATTCCTCCATGGATGTCAATATATAGGGAGCACATAATGTTGGCAATGATCGTTCTAGGTATTTGTTTAGAATATATTTTTTTAATGGGATAGCATCGCATTTGTCTTGTTTGTTTCATACTATTATCTTATACTTTACTTTTTACTCATATATGTTCAATTATGTGATCTTATAATTATGTTTGATAATTTTTTATTTACTCATATGTGTAGTAATTATGTATTGTATGTTAAATCAAATAGGTAAGTACCAAGTCAAAGATATGAATGTATATATTGAGCCTCTTATTGATGAGTTAATAGATTTATGGAAGGGAATCACTATGTATTATATCTCTAGACCAGTAGGTGCACAGAGGGAATTTAAATTCCATGCAATGCTTGCATGAACTATTCACGATGCCCCAGGGCTAACACATTTTTGTGGTATGTTATAATGTTACACTGCACTTTAATAGTATTTAATTTTATGAAGTTCATATCATGCATGTTTTTTATATAATCCATTCATTAAACAAACTTCGAATAATTAATGATATAAAATTTAATCCATCTCTTGCAGGTATTCAAACAAAGGGTAAATTTTCATGTCCAATTTGTGGTCCTAAGATGAAATATCGTCGTTCAAGAATTTTAGGAAAGGAGGTGTTTGATGAGTATAGAAACTTCCTCTCTAATAACCATAGCTATCAAAGTACAAAGAAACATATTTTCAATGGTAAAGAAGAGAATGGATTAAAACCACGGAGAATGACACCTCGTCTATGGCAATTGCAATATAATAGAAATCATCAAGGTGTATTAATGGATCAAATCATCTATCATGTATCATACATGAAATGTTTGTAATATTTTATTTTTTTATTGAATTTTGTTCATTGTACTGATTGATAAGTATTGTTGCAATATCTTTAATTTATATGCTTCATCTTGAAGGTCGTTGTGAAAGCATTAATAATGGGGTGCTTCCATGAGTAATGAAAAAATATCCCATACAATTTAGTAGGCTCCCATACTATGAGCACCTAGAAATTGTTCATTTGTTTGATACAATGCACATCGGGAAGAATGTAACAGAAACGTTATGGCGAATATTAGATGGAAGGGGTGACAAAGATTTTTTTTCAATATTTGTAATCACATTAAGAAGCAAAATCATGCAATGAAAAGTGTAATTCATTCAAATAGTGATGCGGATGGCCAAAATATAAACATCCTTCCACGGTTATTGACAAAGAAACAAAGCAAGGATGTAAAATAGGTTATTGAAAAAAATAAATTTCCCACTAGATTTTCTTCAGACATAAAGAATATCCTTACAAAGAAAGGTGAATTAGGTGGGGTAGAAACTCATGATTGATGTACCTTGATTAAGGTAATTATTTGGGTGTATATATTTTTATATTGGTGAAACATCTTGTTCATGTTTGTTTTAATATACTAATTTGTGACTAAATAATGATTCATTTTTTTATGTTACAATATGCTCTACCTCTACCTCTCCTAGGAAAATTTGACAACAATGTCAAACAAGTTATATATGATCTCAAAAAATACATGAGGTAAGTGACTATTTATATGCAAAGTGTAATTTTTTCAATTTTTGTACAACTTGTATTTCATTGCTTGTGTTTTACTTGTAATGTAGTACTATATACTGTTTTGTTGAAACATGTGATTTGCTTGCATCATTTGTAGATGGTTGTCATCTAAACAAATATATAAAGAAGATCTAAAATATTGGAGGTTACAAATTCCTCGTCTAATGTGTGAAATGAAAAAGTATCTACCTCCGAATTTTTTCAATGCACAAGAGCACTACCTCATTCACCAAGTTGAGGAGATTGAAAATTGTGGACATGTACACACAAGGTCAATGTGGATGGTTGAGAGGCACTTGAAATCATTGAAGTATTTGGTTAGACAAAGATCACATCCTAAGGGTTCTATGGTAGAGGGATATATGGTATATCAAACCATGACTTATATTACTCAATATATTCCTAGAATTTCTTCAAGTATTAATGTGGATAGCATTTGGGATGTCAAATCCATCAAAAAATTTGAAGGGGAACACCTATTGGGGAAAGGTATAATGAGGAAAGTGATATGTAATTATATGGTGGAAATATATAATAAATTTGACCTTTTTTTTATGTATATCATACTTATTTAGTTTTTAGTATTCCTGCATAATCCATTATTATTATGTAGGTATACCATGGTAATTGATTATATGTGAAATATTGTTTTATTTCAATACAGTTGGTCAAGAGTGGGATGCGATACATTTACACATTGCAAACAATATTTATTGGATGAAGGTATGGATTGAATTATGTATACAATATAATAATGGTAGGTTAACATGGTTTGGTGTGGCTACATTGGTCAAAGAAGTTGAACGTAAAGGAGATACCAATCTTACATAGAGGGAAATTGATTTAGCATATGGTTTAAAAGATAAAAAGGTAAACATATTCACCCATACTATTTAGTGTTTTTTAATATTATATTTGTGTACATGGCATGTTTTTTTCTTATAAATTTGCATAATTTATAAGTATAAATATGTTTATCAATTGACAATGCATTTTTTTACATGTTTGACATATTTCAGTTGAAACACCACAAGGCTATGTGGTGCAGTGGCCGCAAATTTCACATCAAATAGTTGGATGAAAAGATGAAAACTTATGATAGTGGGATAACTATAGTATTCCAGGTTACTAATGTTTCCTATAGAAGTGACAGACATCCAAAAGTCTCTAAAAATTGATATTATGGGTTTTTGGATTATATACTTGAGTTTGACTTTAAATCCTTCAAATTAGTTATGTTTGACGTCAAATGGTACATGCTACAAATGAATGAACACAATATTGGTAGAACTATTAATAAACATACAAGTGGATTTACTCAAATGCGAAATTTTATTTTACTCAAAGGTTCCAGGTAGAGGGGGATGGTCATATCTTGTTAGATATGATCCAGGAGGAAGGTCAGTATAGTATAATGTAGCAGAAGAATATGACAATGAAGAAGAAGATGGTGTAGAGGATCAATAGTTATTTCAAGTTTTAGATGAAGATGTTGTAGAAGTTGAAGGAGATGTTCTAGACAATGTCCTGGATGAAGATGGTATTGATGATATTTTAGATGAAGAAATTGAAGAATTGGAACCAAATGTAGGAGACAATGTTCTTGATGATTATATAGACGATGATATGATTGAAAATGATGACATTGATGATGATGGTTATATGGCCAATACTTACAACATCAATTTTAAAGCGGATGATACAGACGTTGAGTTGGATGAACTAGAAGAAGATTAATGATATTGAAATGCTGAAATGTAGAAGGTATGTATTTAAATGTGTTTATTTGATTTTTTCTCTTTCATTTACCTTAAATGTTTGTGATTTTCTTATAATTAGTTTCTATTTTTTATTCTTACTATGTTTCTTTCAAATATTTTATAGTAGATAAATTGGGTTTTGGGGAATTGAGAGTTATGTAAGGCGGGAAGGGGCCATATGAGCTTCCACCTTCACATTTTTGGCCTTGTTAAGTAAAGAATATATAATTCTTGAAACCAATAGAATCTTATTGAGGTTTATACCATCATCTCCAATTTTAACTTTGGTTCCTCTAACAATTTTCAAGGTTGTCCATTAATTACCAATTATTGGAAATTATTCTTTTATTAGATCTCACACAAAGTGACTTTTGAAAGGGGCCAACGTTGAATTTTGTTTAGTTTTTTCTTATTTTCACTGAAATTTGACATGGCTATAGTAGATGCATGCATTGATGGTACGGGAGGGTTTCGAGGCTCAAATATGACTCACATCATCATCGAAAATTTGTCAAAAATATTTGTAAGCATGTGATTTTAAATAAAGAGACTTATATAAAAAAAATCACAATGGTCAAAGAGTGGAAAGGAAAATTTTTAGAAAATATTTTCAATTATCTTCCAAAGTGTATTTTCTTGTTTTTTTTTTGTTGTTATTATTATTATTATTATTATTATTATTGTTATTATAATTGTTATTATTATTATAGTAAAGATGAATTCCATTATTCCATTGGATGTAGCTTGGGTGGTTGGGAGGAATGGTTGTTACCCTCCCCACCCAGGTTCAATTCCTTGTAAGTGACATGTGATTCCCTTAAATGGGTCTATATGATGCTCTTGTTGTTGAGCCCCCAATATTTCAAAAATGCTCGGCCTCCCCATGTTCTCTCTGTTGGATCATGTTTTCATTGATGCCAAAGGATTGATGTCAAAGGAACAATGTCTTGTCATAGTATATTGATGTTTTGATTGATGGATTATGTCTTGAACTTGATGTCAATGGATTGATGTCAATAGGATTCATATTCATATGCATAGACGAAGATGGATAAATGAGTTGTCATTGATATATGATGCATAGTTGGATTGATGTAAAGATGACTCATTATTTTCTTGTCATGGTTGTACAAATGCATGAACTCCAAAGTGGTCCCCTTATGGTGAAATCCCTCACAGGAAGATGCTTTGTGGTGAAATCCAAAGTGGTCCCCTTATGGTGAAAGCCCTCACGGGAAGATGCTTTGTGGTTGAGTTATCCTAGAAGTATGGTCAGAGAACCCATGCTTAATTATCGAATAATTAGATGAAGATCAATGAATTTGTTAGTGAAACCATCCTAGATGCATAGTTCTTGTCAAGCCATTTCCGGTGGTATATAGAATATCACATAACTCCTGATGGTTTGAGAGTTATGGCCTTACGAAGTTGAAGGACCCTCATATGTTGGCTTGAAGCCCCAAAAGGTAAAAGAAGTCAAAGTTATAGAAAAGAATAAATTATTTAAATAATAAAGTGAAGTAACAAAGTCAAAGAGGATTATTTAAAGTGAAGTGACAAAGTCAAGGAGGATTATTTAAATAATAAAGTAAAGTGACAAAGTAAAAAAGGAATATTTAAATAATAAAGTGAAGTGACAAAATCAAAGAGGATTATTTAAATAATAAAGTGAAGTGACAAATTCAAAGAGGATTATTTAAAGTGAAGTGACAATATCAAGGAGGATTCTTTAAATAATAAAGTGAAGTGACAAAGTCAAAAAGGATTATTTAAATAATAAAGTGACGTGAAAAAATCAAAGAGGATTATTTAAATAATAAAGTGAAGTGACAAAGTCAAGGAGGATTATTTAAATAATAAAGTAAATGGAGAACTTTCTTATTATGGAAAGTGGTTATAAGAAGGTTAACCCTAAAATGAGGAAAATGGGTTAAGTGGTCAAGTGGCTATTGTATACATGGACAAGTGGAAAATTGGGCAAAGTTGGACATAGGTGACTATGTGGACAAAGTGGCCTAGAAGATGCTTCTAAAGAAGCTACTTGGAGAGTATAATAAGAAGCAAGGGTCTCTTGTGAAAATAATCTCTTGATCATAGCTTGAAGATCTGTTATGAGTAAGAGAGGGATTGCAAGTTCTCATGGATTATAATGGAGACTTGAGTGTGAGCTAATTTCAGGTTATTGAAGTCTGAAGCAGTTTCCAGATCTACATTCTATGGGCTCAGATCTTCCATAGAAACTCTGGTATGGTTACATAGTTGTCTTGATAGATACTCTTGCTTATTGTATGGTGAATACTTAAGGAATTATTTGTATGCTTATTGTGATATGGTTATGTTGGTTGATTGATAGAGTGAGCAACACTCGTATGGTTTAGTACTGATATGATTGCCATAGTATATTGGTTTCGTATACATGATTAAATAGCATTTATATTGTATGGTTGAGGAGAATGAGTAAGTTGTGGGAGACAATAGATGTGTTGTTATTGGTTATGGTTCGTATTGGACAATGAAAGACATAAATAGATGTGACTAAAGGCTGTAAAGGATCTGAGTTTTTCATAGAGAGAAAACCCTAATTACTTAGAAGGCATACACAAGATGTAGTACATATTGGCCGCGTACATATGCGAGCTGTACTACTAGTAGGACACGTACATATGTGTACTGCACTACTGATAGGTCATGTACCTGTTGATAGATTGGTATTTGTTGAGGATTGATTCCTCTTCTCAGTTGGTGCTGAATTGTGTAAGTTGAGTCTTGCATTGTAGAGTTGGTTCTTTTTTGGAGTTTTAACTCTTTTCATTTGTCGTTGATAACCCAAGAATTGTAGTCCATAATAAAAAGAAAATTGTACATACATCTTGTGTTCTTTGTGTTCCTTGTGGTGATGAATTATTGATAATATTTATTGCTGATGTATGTTCACATTTAACTGGTTATAAATGACAACAATAAGTGATGACTAATTGGTGATTCTAACTAGGGAGTTTTGTGAAGGGGAAGTTTTAAAAGGATCCCTACACTGATTTACCCCCCCTCTCAGTGTGGTTGGTGTGTCCCACAATTGGTATCAGAGAAGACCTTCACTATAGGACTTAACAAGATTGGAGGAGATCCATCGACACACAAATGGATGATGAAGTTCCAATCCTTGATGAGGAAAATCATTCTACATGGAGAATAGAAATGAAAGTGCACTTGAAGGAAATATGAGCGGGTTTTTGGAAATAATCTATTGGTGGATCATTTCCTTTGAAGAACAAGTTAAAATTTGCAGCTCAAAGGGAAGAAAAGAAGAATGATGCATTGGCTCTCAAGACCATTCCTAGTGGACTCTTAAGTTTTGTCAAAGAGAGCATGGGACAATGCACTTCCTCCAAGGATCTATGGCTAAAGAAAGATGAGACATACCAAAGAAAGAAGGAAGACACTAAAGACAAATCCATCAAGAACAATGAAGGTAAATAATCTCCAAAAACCCCTGATTGCAATATTTCAAAATGTGATGATGTTGAATATTTCTCTACAAGTGAAGACAAAAATCTAGAGATAGTATTTGTAGAATAAAATGATATCTATCCCATGGAAGAAGTAGAAGAAGAACTATCAGATCTGAAAAGGAAATTTGAATGAGGTCTATTTGAATATAATTGTGACCATTGTTACATAGAATATAGCTATCTTTATGATAACACTAAAAGGTTTCTTAAAAATAATCAAAGGCATATATTGAAGTTAAAGGAAATGCTCAAGGAACAAGAAGAAAGTAAAAATACTCAATTAGAAGAAAAAGAAGAAGAGATCAAAAGACTAAAGAATGAAATATAAGAGAATAAGAAGCTAGATGATGAGATTAGAAAAAGTCTTGAAGTTAATGTCCATATCAAGACCCAAATTGAAGAAGCCAAAAGGGTAGAGGAATTACTAAAGAATCAAGTAAATTAAAAGGAAGATTCATGTCATAAGTTGGAAGTTGAAGTTGTTGATCTTAGAAAGAAAGTAGAGAAATCAAACAAATTCTTGAATAGCTCAACAATCTTGAATGAGATCTTGGATAGTCAAAGATCACCAAATGATAAATCAAGTCTTGGATACAAGAAAGAAGCTACACATGTTGAAGCAAGCACTTCAAAGAAGCATGAGGTAAGTCCCTCACTCTCAAAGGATGGAAATAATGTTGCAAGTCAATCATCTACAAAAGGAAAGGAAAGTTTCAAAATAACAAATAAAGGAACACATCAAAAAGCCATCTTTACACATCAAAGAAGAGAGACACCTTCAAGATGGACATCAAATCAAAGGTATGGAAATGTTTTTCATGTTCAATGTTACTCATGTAATGAATATGGTCACCAAGCTTTGGAATGCATATATTATGCAAGGAAAGATAATGAAATATTTCATAACACCCTAAGGTGTTGGAGATGTAATCAAGTAGGACAGATTGTTGCTCATTGTCACACCATGAGATGCTACATTTGTAGTGGATTTGGCCACAAATCCCAGTATTTCTAGAACAAAAGAAGAATGTCCATGATGAGGAATTCATATAGCGTGAATAGAAGAAGGCATGAAGTTAGGAAGGAAGGCATTTTTGAAAACATGGAAGCTCAAAGCTCAAGTTATGAAAAGATGGGACACCTTCAAAAGTGGATGAAAGAAACTGAACATTCAGAACATAATGGCAGCCTTAAGAGAAGTTCAAGTTTTTCATCTTTAGAAGCATACGCGGGTTACAATGGTAACAATCATGTACATATGCAAGATTACCTATGAATAGGTAACATACATACGTGAGATTTCTATGCATTAGAACCTATATTTGTGGTAAAAATCCTTGGGAAAGGGCTATGCATATGAGTTGCAGCATGGTATGATAGTATAAATCTGTGTTGTAGGGTTTGACATGGTTTGTTGCATGTTTTCATGATTACATTTTGGAATACATAATTGTTGTATGTATGGTGGTGATATATTGTTGAATGTTGAAAGACTATCTTAGATGCATGGTACTAACCCTAGAGTGTGGATTGAGACACTTTTCTATTGAGGAACAATGTTGGTTGTGACAGTAAAGTTATGGTACTTTGGTTATGAGATATATCATGATGATGATAGCTAGAAATGTCATTGATCTATTGAGGCACACTTCTAGTACATGTATTATTGGATGTTTAGTATTTGTTTTAGTGAATGGTGGTTGAGGATGATCTTTTGGGATACATGGTTGATACATATTTGAACTCCATTGATATATCTTATGATGTATTGTGAGATGCATATTTGTTGGATATCTTGGTGCATGAATTTGGCATGAGGATGGGATACATAGTGGGACATGTAGTTGATGAGTTGATGAGGTGGTCATATTGTACATCATTGATGAGTCATAGCTTGATCTATAATTTGTGAATTATTGGTACACTTTTAGTACATGGTTAGAGGCACCTACTAGCAGTATGATTGCCACATGTTGTATGGTGGATATGTCATACATGCATGACGACACATCTTGATTGTAGTTCATCTTGTTGTGGTATTGGTGCATGTTTGATTCACTTTCTTGGTACAAGTGGTGATACATGTTTGGTGCACTTGTTGATGTATGGATAATATATTTAAAACACTTCATTGATTAAGATACATGATTGTGGCACTTGGTTCTTAGTAGAGGCATATCATGAATGATATGACACTTGTTTGAGGCACATAGTTGGCATGTTGATAGAGGCATATGGTTGATGCACTCCATTGATGATATCTTATGGAATATAATATGGTATTGATGTACAAGGTTGATGTACATGGGTATTGTGCATGGTTGGCACGTGATGTACTTGGTTGATGTTTTGTTCATGATTCTAGTGTTGGCATGTTTAGCAGGAAGCACGTGCTTGTCATTGATGGCAAGAACATCAATGAACCAAACCTCGAGAGAGAAGAAGATGATAAATCTCAGAAGAGATAGTGGTTTCCAGAAGTGCAGATGAGATCCAAGATACAGATTCATAGGATGAGAAAAGGTCGAGACTCGTGAACACTTAGAAAACCTTCTAAGTCAAAGATATTAGAATCTCAGGAAGAAGAGCGATAGTGGTCGTTGGATCAAACACTGTGAAAAATATGGACCATTAGATCAGAGTCCAGACAGGAGGAATGAGTGTGAAAGAGAGGAACAGATCCCATCCGTTGGATCTGAGTGCAAAGGACCAACAATCGTTATATCCAGTCGATTTGCAAGGAGGATAATATCATGAGGAATAACTGACAACCGTTGTATTAAATTAGTGGAAGGAAAGGATAAGAAAGGGCCGTGATATGAGATCTCAATCATCTGAATACCCATCAGCCATCGGATCAAACCCGAATTCCCATCAGACGTCAGATCATTTTAAAGTTGAAGGATAGGATAAGTGGGGCTAAATGGTTAAGAATTTGATTATCCAAATACCTGTCAGTCGTCGGATCAAACCCGAATTCCCATCAGCCGTCGAATCATTTTAGAATGGAAGGATAAGATAAGCGATGTAAGATCTGAGATCTCATTTATATGAATTTCTGTCAGCCATTGGATCATTCTAAGTGGAAGGACAAGACAAGCTAGAAGAGTTGCATCACAGACAGATCGAACCGTTGATATGAGATATTGATCAAACAAACAACATTCATTTTGGGTATAAATATGTGAGGAGGTTAAGCTTCAGAAACATCTCAACCCAAGAATTTCAAGTTTGATATTTGAAATACTCGAAGCCCAAAGATTCAGAGATCTGAAATACACTCTCAACCATCGGATCATCCGAAGTGAATTTTAGCCATTATATTTGAAATACTCGAAGCCCAAAGATTCAGAGATCTGAAATACACTCTCAACCATTGGATCATTCGAAGTGAATTTTAGCCATCAAATCATTCTAAAGTGGAAGGAAAGATAAGTTAGGAAAAGGATGCGTTAATCTCAGTGACCGAGAATTGGGGACTCATATCTACGATCGATAGGGCATATTGGACACCCCCAAACTTTCTACCTTTAACCATGGGGGGGGTTATGAGATGGTGTTATTTTCCACGTGGGACCCTCATACGTGTCACCTTCCTATTAACTCAGAGCCCCCTCGCTCATTACCACTTACTGCCTAACCCTCCCCCCCTATCAAACCACCAAAAAACTCATACATACCACCTTTGCGTTATGACGTCACACTCCACTACCCGCTACATGTCACACTCCACTGCCGCGCTCTGCCTCCACACTCCAGTACACTGCCTACACATCTCACCCACATCAATACACCTCATCAACAAGGACATGTGGTAGACCACATCAACAAGGACATGAGTCATCCTATCTGAAATATCACTTTGGGTGTATTCTCAACCTTTGATCATAGTACATTGGAAGGATAGTGTAAGTTTGAAAAGTTTAAATCTTGAAGTTTCGAAGGGTGAAGTTCCAACAACCGTCCATATCAATTTTTGATTAAGTCCTAGCCATCAAATTGAACAATGAAAGGATGAGTGTAAGGATCAAATCTAACCATTGATTTGTTTTCGTGAAATAATCCATCTGATATGATCTGTCCATTCAGGATCACCATCAAGATCGTGAGATCAATGGTCCCGTCACATTGTGGGGATTGAAGGTGCATGAACATTAAAAATTTGAAGGCGGGCCGCAATCGAAACCATGATTTTGGAGAAAGGATGTGTGGAGGATCATAGTGAATTGCAGGGCGAAAAGCAGGTTTCCCTCAAACCACCTTTTGTCCTGCCCAAAATCACATGGTCACAAGATAGCATCGCCCATGGTAACATCAATGAAAGATAGGGGAAGTAACTAACACTAATAAGATCCACCTCAGAGTATAATCCAACAACGTTGATCAAATCAAATCTGATCGAAGGGTTGTTGTTTCATCTCGTGATTTCTTGATTAGTTACGATTTAGTTACACTAACTGAATCATTGTTTCTGAGCGATTGAATCATTGTTCTGGGGCATTGGAATCATGGCTCTTGAGCGTTCTGAGATTCTTGACATTGAGCATTGGATATGTAGAGTCTAATGGATGATGAGAGCATGAATAAAAGAAATATGCTGAGACAAAGAAAGTGTTTTGTTTCTCTATAAAACAAGTTGAACTGTATGTAATCAAGTAGAGAGCATGAACAAAGTGCAAAAAATGCAGAGATGAAGAACACAAGTTGGACAGAGCAGAAATGGTGAAAACAATAGACTGTACGAGAATATAAGAGCATGAGAAGAACATAGGAATAACATATGGAAAGAAACAACAAGTGGAGTCGAGCATGAACAGACATAACCAAACCAGAATTACAGAAAAGAGAAGAACTGGTAAACATTGAAATGTTTGTATTATTGTAAGGTATTATTCAAGCAAAGTTTTATAAAATAGGGTGGTAGGGTGGTGCTAGAGAGGACTTTTGTCCTTAGAGTTTCAAGTGGGTTCTTGAACGCAGGGAGTTGTAGCTTCCATCTAGTTGTAACTGGAAAAACTAGGGTGGTAGGGTGGTGCAAGGGAGAACCATTGTTCTCTTTTATACAGGTTGGTGCCTGTGTGACGGGAAGTTGGTTCTTCCGTCTAGTTGGTGCTGGAACACTTAGGAAGTTGGTTCTTCCTTCTAGTGGGTGATAGAAAGACCATAGAGTTGGTTCTCTCAACAAGTTGCAGCTTGCTAAAGAAGATGTTGTAGCCTCATTTTGAGTTGTTTCTCAAGGAAAGATGATGTACAAAACTTAAAAGACTTCCTATCATTCCAAGAAGAAGAGGTTTTCTCCCTTTATGGGTTTCCTCATGAATATCTGTCTCTATGTATATCATGTGTGTGATTGATGTTTGTTATTTCTGTTATTCATGACTTGCATAATCTTGATGATCACTTGAATAAGGTTACTAACATTTTAATAAAAATAAAATTGTTTAAGCACAGTAACAACTGATTCACCCCCCCCCTCTCAGTTGTCTTAGTATTTCCAACAATTGGTATCAGATCTAGTTCCTTTTATTTAAAGGTAGATCAGTAAGATTAAACATGACAAGTCATGAAGGAACTTCAATGAATAAGGCCCCCTTGTTCAATGGAACAAACTTTTCCTTCTGTAAAGTTAGGATGAGAACCTACATAATGGATTTAGGTGCAGATGTTTGGGATGTGGTAGAGACGAGTTATGTAAAGTTAGTTGTACTATCTAATAAGGATGACAAGCTGGAATTCATCTTCAATGCTAAGGCTATGAATGTTATTCTGAGTGGTCTCGCGGAAGTAGAATTTGCAAAAGTTATGCACTTAGAATCTGCCAAAGAAATGTGCGACAAACTCATTAACAGTTATGAAGGTAATGAGAAGGTAAAGGATACCAAGCTTCAAAACTATAGATTACAGTTTGAACAACTAAAAATGAGAGAGGATGAAACAATTAATAATTTTTTCTTAAGACTTGAGGAGCTTGTGAATTCCATGAAGTGTCTTGGTGAGAAGATTGAAGACGTATTTTTAGTTCAGAAGATTTTAAGATCTCTACCAAATAGATTTAATCCAAAAGTTTCTACAATCGAAGAACTGAATGATCTTAAGACTTTGTCTATTGATCAACTTTTAGGAACTCTAACTGCTTATTAAATAAGGATTAGTAAGGATAAACCCACCTCTAGAGAATCAACATTTAAAGAAGATAAGAATGAGGATTCTGAGCCTGATGAAATTGAAGACAAATTTGTGAGAAGACTAAAGAAGGGATCAAGCAAGTACCAAGGAAAGTTTCCCTTCAAATGTTTTAACTGTGGAAATATAGGTCACTTTGCATCTATGTGTCCACATAAGAAGAAGGACCAAAACTCTAAAGGTGAAGAGAAGTACAAATCCAACATATTTGGTAAAAAGAAAAGTTTATGTGTAAACAATGATGACTCTTCAGGAGACACAGATAGTGATTGTTATTATGAATATAAGGTTAATGACTTTATGCTTATGGCCAAAGAGGATTATTATAATAAAATCACAAGAAGCGATGTTAATGATGAAGAAGTTGTGGTTGAATTGGAAGGATAATTGATCAGTTCCCTAGAAGAAATTGCTAGACTTCGGTTTAATAAGAAAAAGAAAAAACAATTGTTGATACAGTTCGAGAAAGATAGTAAAAAACCCGATGAAGACTTTGCCCTGCTAAAAGTGGAATTAGAAGAGGCAAAGAAAATAGAGGACATTCTGAAACAACATTCTGAAACAACATTTATCAAATAAGAAGGCAAGATGTGAAACCTTGGAAGAAGAGGTAGTAAAAACCAGGAAAGAGATGGAGAAGTTTAAAGAATTATATCTCCAAAATATTCCAAGCATTAAAGGCTCAACATAACTAAATGACATTCTGAGCAAACAAATATCTCCTTTGTTGAAGACTGGTTTAGTCTATGTAAGTGGTTCAAGTAGAAAAGAGCCAGTGAAGATGATCAAGTTCCAATTCAGCAAACGATCAGACCATGTGAGTACTACGCCACCAAAAAATAATAAAGACAAGATGATCCTTGATAAAAAACAAAGATATCAGAATATGGAGCAACAAATTCCAAGAAGAAGGCCATACTTCAGGTACCAAAATTTCTTCCATGGTTACTATTTTTACTGCTCTAATTTTGGTCATAGAATTGCAAATTGTCAAATTAAGTTTAGAGACATGCAACTAAGGAGATCAAGAAATAAGCAATATTTTCAACATAGAACTAAACAGCCAGTGAGTAGACAAAGTTGAACCAATCACTTTGACCTGTTGAACAATGAGATTGGATGCTATAACTGTCATAACTTCGGCCACAAATTTGTAAACTTCCATCTGAAAAATTACAAAGCAGATCCAAGGATAAAACCCTTAGCTAGAAATTCCAACACATGGAAAAAGAAAGATAGTGAAAAATGTGGTCTATTACTTTCAGCTCAAAAACAAAAGAACCCCTGGCATATAGAAAGTGGATGTTACAAGAACATGACTAGAGACAAGGATAAGTTTCTATGTATAAGTAAAAGTAAAACAGGAAATGTGACCTTTGGAAATGATGAACCAGGTAAAATCAAAGGTAAAGGGATGGTGAGTTTGAGTAATGGAAAAGAAAAATCCCAGATGCTCTTCTTGTAGATGGGTTGAAACATAATTTTCTTAGTGTAAGTGAAATGTGTGATAGAGGATGTGAAGTTGTGTGTACTTCGAAATATTGTAAGATAAAGTTTGTAAACTCAGGACAAGTGGTGGCTAAAGGCATAAGGACAGAAAACAATGTTTATGTTTTGAAAGAAGAAAAATATTAATGTCACTTAAGAAAGTATGATGAATGTTGGCTGTGGCATAGGAGACTTGGAAACCTAAATTTTTATCATCTAGTCAAACTTAGAAATAGTGGGGCAGTAAAATATCTTCCAAAGATATCAAAGCCATATGATTTGGTATGTAAACCTTGCCAAATAGGAAAGCTTACCTGGACATAGTTTAAATCTAAGAAATTTGCATCAACATAGAAACCACTTCAGTTAGTACATATGGATTTATGTGGACCATCAAGGAAGGAAGGAAGAGGAAAAGAAAATTACTTCATGTTGATTATTGATGATTATTGTAGACTAACATGGGTTGTCTTTCTGAAAGAAAGATATGAAGCATTTGAAAAATTCAAAGTGTTTAAGGCTCTAACTAAGAATCAAACAGGAAAAATATTGAAGGCAATAAGGTCTTATAGAGGAGGAGACTTTAGTTCAAGGGACTTCAAAGAGTTTTGTGATAAACATGGGATCAAAAGAGAGTATACTATTCTAGGGACTCCACAACAAAATGGAGTAGTTGAGAAGAAGAATAGATCAGTTCAACATATGGAAAGATCAGTGATGAATGAAAGGAATATTCCTCAGACATATTGGGTAGAAGAAATTCATACAATAGTACATATTCTTAACAAAGCTCATCTCAGGCCAAAAAGTGACAAGACTCCTTATGAACTATAGTTTGGAAGACCTGCTTCAATCAAGCATTTTAAAGTTTTTGGGAATAAGTGTTATATCAAGAATAATGATGAAAATATTGTTAAATATGATGACATGGATGATGAAGGTATATTCTTAGGGTATGCTACAAACAGTAAAGGATACATATGCTATAATACGAGGCTGCATAAATTGGTTGATTGCATTGACATAAAACTTGATGAAGAGATCCTGGTATGAGATGTAAGAAGTGTTGAATCAACAATAGAGGATATAGTTGAAGTTGAAGATGAATAGGTCCAAGAATTAGAAAAAGAAGACTCTGAGTCAGATGAATATACAAATACTCAGGCAGACTTAAATCAATAGACAACATCAAATCCTTCCTCCATAATTACTCAAAAGAATCATTTTGCAAGTCATATAATTGGTGAGAAAGACAAAGGTGTACAAACTAGGAGAAGGATAATCAAAGACACCGAGAAATTACATATAGCTTTCATATCCATGGTGGAACCCAAGAACTTTAATGAAGCTAGTGAAGATGTAAATTGGTTAAAATCAATGAATAAGGAACTAGATTAGATTGAGAAGAACAATACTTTGGAGCTTGTTCCTAGACCTGCAGATAAGAATGTAATTTTCTCCAAATGGGTGTTTAAAAATAAAACAAATGTAAAAGGAAAAAATGTTAGGAAAAAAGCCAAATAAGTATGTAAGGGGTATGCACAAGTTGAAGGAAACGATTTTGATGAAACCTTTGCACCAGTGGAAAGATTGGAAGCCATCAAAATGTTTCTTGCCTATGCATGTCATAAGAACTTTAAAGTATACTAGATGGATGTCAAGTCAGCTTTTCTTAATGGACACCTAGAAGAAGATGTATACATGGAGAAACCTGAAGGATTTTCATTGACAGATAATCATGACTATGTTTTTAAGTTGAAAAGGGCATTATATGGACTGAAACAGACACCATGAGGCTGGTATTATAGAATGGAAAAATTTCTACAAGACAAAGTGTTCAAGAAATGTTTTGTTGACAATAACCTATACATTAAGTTTGAAGGCGATGATTTATTAGTTGTTTTGGTTTATGTAGATGAAATTATTTTTGGATGCACTAATGACCCTTAAGTTTAGTTGGTTGCTAATTCAATGCAGAATGAGTTTGAGATGTCCATGATAGGAGAAATGTCATATTTTCTTGGTTTACCAATCAATCAGAGTTCTACAGGGATATTTATCTCTCAAGAAAAATATTTGAAAGAGATGTTAAATAGGTTTCAAATGGAAGATTCTACACCTGTGAGCACACTTATGGTGGTTTGTTGCAAGCTCATTAAAGATGATATTTCACCTGATGTTGATCAAAGAACATATCGATCAATGATAGGTAGTATTATGTACATCACAACATCCCGTCCTGATATAATGCAAGCTGTTGGAATGGTAGGTCATTATCAGTATGCTCCTAAACAAAGTCATTTATCAGTTGTCAAAAGGATATTCAAATATTTGAAGGGTACAATGACTTTTGGTCTTTGGTATCCTAGAAATAAAAAAAATTCAATTAACTTCATATTCATATGTTGATTGGGCAAACTGCTTGGATGAGAGAAAAATCACCAGTGGAGGTGCATTGTTCTTAGGTGATTCATTAGTAGCATGGCTTAGTAAGAAGCAGGGATCTATTTCATTATCAACTACATAGGCATAGTACATTGTTTTTGCTACTTGTTGCACTCAGATATTATGGATGATACAAACTCTTGTAGATGTGAAGGTAACTTATACTGATCCTATTCCACTTCATTGTGATAACACCAGTGCCATTAGTGTCTCAAAGCATTCTTTCCTCCATTCAAAGACTAAGCATATACCAATAAAGTATCATTTTCTCAAAGAGTAGGTTATAAACATAGTTGTTTAGCTGAATTATAGTCCAACCATAGAATAAATTACAGACATATTTACTAAACCCCTAGCCAAGACACCCTTTTAATATCTCTGTCAGAATTTGGGTGTCATCCCTTCTCTCACCTAAGAGAGTCCATCCTATCAGGGAGAGTATGTGTTGGTTGAATATCTGATACCTTCAAAATTTACTGCAACAACTCAGGGGGAGCATGTTTTTCTTTGACATTGATGTCAAAGGGGGAGAAAAGGTGTGGTCTGGATGCTACATTTGGAGTTCTAAGTAGAACAGTGCAAAATTTTAGGGTTTCCATCAATGCCAAAGGGGGAGATTGTTGACATGTTTTACAGGAAGCGTGTGCTTGTCATTAATGGCAAGAACAACAATGAACCAACCTCGAGAGAGAAGAAGACGAGAAAGATTAGAAGAGATAGCGGTTTCCAGAAGTGTAGATGAGGTCTAAGAGATGGAATCGTAGGAGGAGAAAAGGTCGAGATCCATGAACACTTAGAAAACCTTATAAGTTAGAGAGATTAGAAGCTCAGGAAGAAGAGTTACAGTGGCCATTGGATCGAACACTGTGAAGAATATGAACAACTAGATCAGAGTCCAGACATGAGGAACGAGTGCGCAAGAGAGGAACAAATCCCATCCGTTGGATCTGAGCGCAAAAGAACAACAACCATTAGATCTAGTGGATTTGCAAGGAGGATAATATCAGGAGGAATACTCGACAACTATTGGATTGAATTAGTGGAAGGACAGGATAAGAAAGGGATGAGATATGAGATCTTGATCATTTGAATACCCATCAGCCACTGGATCAAACCCGAATTCCTGTCAACCATTGGATCATTTTAAAGTTGAAGGATAGGATAAGTGGGACTAAAGGGTTGAGAATTTGATTATCTAAATTCCCATCAGCTGTCGGATCAAACCTGAATTCCCATCAGTCGTTGAATCATTTTCGAATGGAAGGATAAGATAAGCAAGGTAAGATATAAGATCTCATTTATGTGAATTTCCATTAGCCATTGGATCATTCCAAGTGGAAGGACATGATAAGATAGAAGAGTTGCATTGTAGACAGATCAATCTGTTCATCCGATATCTTGAGCAAATTAACAACATTTGTTTTGAGTATAAATATGTTAGGAGGTTAAGCTTCAGAAAAATATCACCTCAAGAATTTCAAGTTTGAGATTTGAAATACCCGAAGCCCAAATATCCGGAGAGCTGAAATACACTCTCGAACATCGGATCATTTGAAGTGAATTTCAATCGTCAGATCATTATAAAGTGGAAGGACATGATAATTTAGGAAAAGGATGCGCTAACATCAATGGTCAAGAATCGAGGACTTAGATCTACGGTCAACAGGGCATATCTGACCCCCCCAACTTTTCTTCCTTTAA
>ML784634.1:364920-379402 GCA_009831015.1 Picea engelmannii | reverse complement strand
GAAGGTGGTATTTTCCATGTGGGACCCTCATACGTGTCACCTTCTTGTTATATCAGACCCCCCTCACTCATTACCACTTACTTCCTAACCCCCCCTCCGAGAAAACCACCAAACCAATCATACATACCACCTCCACGCTCTGATGTCACACTCCACGACCCACTACACGTCACACTCCACTACCATGATTTTCCTCCACACTCCACTACACTACCTACATGTCTCACCCATGTCAGCATACCACATCATCAAGGTCATGTGGCAAACCATGTTAACAAGGACACGAGTTGTTCGATCTAAAATATTTCTTCAGGTGTATACTCAATCGTTGATCATAGTATAATGGAAGGATAGTATAAGTTTGAAAATTTGAAATCCCGAAGTTCTGAAGGGATAAGTTCCAACAACCATCCATATCAATGTTTGATTAAGTCCTAGCTGTCGGATTGAAGAATAAAAGGATGAGTGTAAGAATCAAATCTGACCATTGATTTGTTTCCGTGAAATAATCCTTCTGATCCAATCCACCCATTCAAGATCAGATCAGATTATACCTCAGATCTGACCTCTAAATTGACATCCCGATTAGCATATTATACCCATCATTTATACCTATTTTGGCCTACCTAAGCTTGGATCAATGATAAATAACCCTACCTCCAGTCACTGATAAGGTCATAAGGTAAAGTATAATTGAATTCATGCATTATGTGGTTTATTAAGCTAGGAGACTAAATATTTCATGTACTAATGTTTAAAATTTCCACGTGTAGCCTTTGACCTTTGGATGAGTCCTAAAATTCTATGTCAACTCATCCATCTGGTACTTATGCGCTAGACTGCACACTGTTTGAATTTGGTACCAGGCGCACCTTTCATTTAGATCTGGTACCCACAGAACATTCACTGTCATGATATAGTACCAACGACTGCAGATTGTTCTAGTCTGGTACCAACCAATTGTGTATTGTTCAAATCTAGTACTATCTACCGAATCCCACCTGTCATGATCCGATACCAATATAGAAAGCGAAGTATGCTAATTTTGGCTCTAGATTGTGCCTAAGATAATTGTTGAGTGTTTATGAAATCATCAAAGTTCTCACAAGACTATGTTAAGATAGTTTGTTTATTGCTTCATCCTCATACACTTTGTGTCATGAGGATGAAGCTTAAAATATGTAACCGAATATATAAATTTGACAATTGTTGATCTGCTAAAGATTTCACCTCCTTTTCTTTCATGACTAAGACTATTTAAATAGTCATGGAAAGGATGGTGGAAGTAGTAGAGAGATAACATAACACAACATGTGAAGTAGCGTTACATATTGTAGAACATATATTGAGTTGAATTTTAATAGAAGGATGTCATTTATTTCTATGTCTTGTTCATTTATGAATGAATGTGAGTTGAGTTGTTAGTATAGTTTCATGTTTTGAGGTTTGCGTAAGAGTGATGTGTGGATTGAAGGCCAACTTACTGTAGACTCCAGTCACTGACCTATTGAAGCAGCAAGGGCCCACCGCCCAACAAAGGTCAACATCCTTATAGATTAGTGTTAGCATTTGATTTCAATAGTATAAATGTTAGACTAGATGAAGCTTTGATTCTTTCAGATGACAATAGTATAGTTCAGTTTAGGATTTTGATTTTATGATTTCTTAGAGATCTTTATTTACTCTTCTTTTGCATATGCCCAATTTCTATTTTTATGAATTTGATTTTTCTTAATGGACATGGATGTTGGCAGCAATAGTCAAACATAATTGGAAAAGAACTAGTGAAGTTCACAATAGAATATTGTGAACCACAACATGCTCAATATACTGGTTATTGAACTACCTATTCTATGCCTTGATGATTGATGTGTGATTTCCTTTTCATAAGTGTGATTGCATAGTTAGCTTTCTAGGTCAGATAAAATAGTTGATCTATCAAAGAACTCCATCACATATTTTCATGTACCCCAATGGAGTAGATAGACTCTCTGTGAAAGACAACCAAAGTGTGTTTCAGTTTGCTTCTTAATCCATATTATTTCTATACTCATGACATTAGAATTACCTCTCTTATTGGTGTCTTGTAACTCTGTTGATTATGAATCCTAGATTGATAATTAATGAGTGCATTATACTAATCATATAATCATCACAACAATGTTTATTATTTTTGTTGTTCATGACTTGCATAATCTTTATGATCAGTTGATGAAGGTTAATAACATTTTAATAGGCATAAAATTGTTTAGGCACAGTAGCAATTGATTCACATCCCCCCCCCCCTCTCAGTTGTCTTAGTATTTCCAACATCTCTATTCATTGTTGACATATATTTTTCTTCATAATGTATGGTATGGAACGCATTTAATGCATGGAAAGGTCCAAGGATCATCATAAAAAGGGAGCTTGATCTATGTTCTGGTTGAGCAGTAGCATTTGCAGTAGAATCATATTGCAGTGGTAGCATATTGCTCTTATTGCAGAGAAGATAGGGAGAGACATACCCATTGGGGGAGTCATTCTTCTTCCCATGATTGCGGGAGGGGATATTTATTAGATGCAGAGATACATACCTGAAAAAGAGACCTATACTTGGAGAAAGAGAATAGAGGCATAGTTCCAAGGGGAGCGATGGTCACAGAGGGAGCATGAGCTATATATCTTCAACATTACATGAAAGTGATATCCCTTGTTCAAAGGGGAGATGTTATTCAGAGGAATATCAAAGGCATTCAGATAGAGGGAGCAACCCCAAGGAGAGTGCAGGCAAAAGGAGTAGCTCCAAGGGGAGAATGACCCTTTTCCATTGATGTCAAAGGGGGAGAGATAGTCAGATTGATGTGATTGATATGCCTATTAATGTATACCAATGCCTTGTATACATGTTTCCATCAATGATTGGTGTTGACATCAATGCTGGTATTGCCATCAATGCCAAAGGCAGAGATTGTTGGATCATGTTGTCAATGATGCCAAAGGATTTATGTCAAAGGAACAATGTCTTTAAATAGTATATTGATGTAGTGATTGATGGATCATGTATTGACCTTGATGTCAATGGATTTATGTCAAGAGGAGCAATATTTGTATGCAGATGAAGATCGATCAATTAGTTGTCATTGATATGTGATGCATAGTTGGATTGATGTAAAGATGACTCATTATTGTCTTGTCATGGTTGTACAAATGGATGAAATCCAAAGTGGTCCCCTTATGGTGAAATCCCTCATGGGAATATGCTTTGTGATGAACTCCAAAGTGGTCCCCATATGGTGAAAGCCCTCACAGGAATATGCTTTGCGGTTGAGTTATCCTAGAAGTATGGTCATATAACCCATGCTTAATTATGGAATAATGAGATGAATATTAGTGAATTTGTCAGTGAAACTATCCTAGATGGATAATTCTTATCAAGCCATTTCTAGTGGTATGTGGAATGTCACATAACTCCTTACAGTTTGAGAGTTATGCCCTGATGAAGTTGAATGACCCTCATATGTTGGCTAGAATCCCCAAAAGGTCAAAGAAGTAAAAGTGCTTGAAAAGAAGAAATTATTTAAATAATAAAATAAAGTGACAACGTAAAAGAGGATTATTTAAAGTGAAGTGACAAAGTCAAGGAGGATTATTTAAATAATAAAGTGAAGTGACAAAGTAAAAAAGGATTATTTAAATAATAACGTGAAGTGGCAAAATCAAAGAGGATTATTTAAATAATAAAGTGAAGTGACAAAGTCAAAGAGGATTATTTAAAGTGAAGTGACAAAGTCAGGGAGGATTATTTAAATAATAAAGTGAAGTGACAAAGTCAAGGAGGATTATTTAAATAATAAAGTAAATGGAGAACTTTCTAATTATGGAAAGTGGTTATAAGAAGGTTAACCCTAAAATGAGGAAAATGGGTTAAGTGGTCAAGTGGCTATTGGATACATGGACAAGTGGAAAATTGGGCAATGTTGGACAAAGTGGCCTAGAAGATGCTTCTAAGGAAGCTACTTGGAGAGTATAAATAAGAAGCAAGGGTCTCTTTTGAAAATCATCTCTTGAGCATAGCTTGAAGATCTATTTTGAGTAAGAGAGGGATTTCAAGCTCTCATGGATGCCAATGGAGACTTAAGTGTGAGATGATGCCAAGTACTTGAAGTCTGAAGCAAGTTCCAGATCTGCATTCTATGGGCTCAGATCTTCCATAGAAACTCGGGTATGGTTACATAGTTGTCTTGATAGATACTCATGCTTATTGTACAGTGAATGATTAAGGAATTCTTAGTATGGCTGTTGTGATATGGTTATGTTGGTTGATTTATAGAGTGAAAAACACTCTTATGGTTCAGTACTGATATGATTTCCATAGTATACTAGTTGCTTATACATGATTAAGTAGAATTTATATTGTATGGTTAAGGAGAATGAGTAAGTTGTGGGAGAGCATATATGTGTTGTGATTGGTTATGGTTCAGATTGAACAATGAAAGAGATAAGTATATGTGACTGAAGGCTATAAAGGATCTGAGTTTTTCATAGAGAGAAAACCCTAATTACCCAGAAGGAATACATAGGTTGTAGTATATACTGGCTACGTACATACAGGAGCTCTACTATTGGTAGGACACATACATACGTGTGTTACACTACTGACAAATTGGTATTTGTTGAGAATTGATTCCTCTTCTCAGTTGGTGCTGAGTTGTGTAAGTTGACTCTTTCATTGTAGAGCTGGTGCTCTTTTGGAATTGTAACTCTATTCAATTGTTGCTGATAACCCAAGGATTGTAGTTCGTAATAAAAATAAAATTGTACATACATCTTGTGTTCTTTGTGTTCCTTGTGGTGATGAATTATTGATGATATTTGTTGTTGGTATATGTTGTTGATGTATGTCCACATTTAACTGGTTATAAATGACAAAAATAAGTGATGAGTAATTGGTGATTGCTAACTAAGGAGTTTTGTGAAGGGAAGTTTTAAAAAAATCCCCACACTGATTCACCCCCCTCTCAGTGTGGTTGGTGTGTCCAACACTCTCACAATTTTTGGGGTGGTTTATGTGGATGTAGTGAGTACTGATCTTCGGTGTTGTGAATCACATGTAAAAAACAAGATGAATTCCATTAATAAGTTCGCTCCATTAACAAATACCATAATAATAACACTACCAACAAGAATGATGCAATGTGTGACATGTTAATAGGGTCATGTCCTTCTCATTCATATATCCATAAGAAAATATTTAGTAATGAAACAAAATCCTCATTTTCTTTTAATAATGGAGACGAGGATCAAGGTATCCCTATAATTTTGATTTATAAGATATGTTTTGAATAATTGTGTAAAAAGTGGTGCATTGAGCATTGATCGATAAAGTGTGGTTGAATCACCCCGATAACTAACTCTATGGATAAATTCTTTATTGGGAACCAAAATGACAACCTAATGATGAATTAAGGTGTAGAGAATAAGATATAGAGATAATGCATATAATCTTAGTATACAATGCCCTCAAAAGGAAATAACATATTCTTGTGGACTTCAAGATAACTAATGCCAAAATATCTATGGTTGAACAAAGATTATGTATATAAAAATTTGATAAGATTGAAAGAATTGATAGTTAGACTTCATTAGCAAAAAAAAAAGGTTTATTAGAGACTCCAAATATCCAAAGAAAAGGCTTGAACTCTGTCATTCAAAAAATTTCCTTTTCTATTTAACTATAATGGAAAACTAACCTTTATCTTCAATCACTAGCAAGGTCGATGAAGACCTACATTGTACCAATGTTGAATAATATCATAGAAAGACAATACTTGGTGGAGGGAACATGGATGGGCTGTCGAAAGGTGATGCCACAATGCCCTTTCATATTTATAACATGTTATAAAGTCTATCACATATAATACAATTATTAAAGGGAATGAGTTAAAGAAACATTTAGCCGAGTGATTACATCTTCATGAAATAATCTCCAAGATTGGACCTACTCATTCATCTACCAATTTTTTAATTCCATGCAAATAAACTTTTAGGCACCATTTCCACTTCTTTTTCAAATATCTAAAATTTGAATAACCTAGAAAATTCCACAAACAAACTCAAGTGAATCATTCCATAAAAAAAATTAGAAATTTCCACGAACAAACTCACCTGAAGGAAACAACAAAAATACATTGTACTAGGGATAGACATGGGAAAAAGTGACCTGTGAATGGGGCCAACGTTGAAATTTTTTCAAACTCTTTCTGTATGCATTGAAATTTGACATGGATAGACGTTTCACATGACTTGACGATATCAGAGGGTTTCTAGACTCAAATATCACTCACACACCCACTCTATATATTCGATTGTTTCATCGTTTCGTTTGAACTTTCTCAGAATATTGTCATGTATGGAACTCCCAACATACCAATCATCATGGTTGTACCATTTATATTCATCGTTCTCTTTATATTCATCATCATCTTCATGCAATACTTTACAATGTTCTTATTCTTTTGACTAAAATTAGTGCCAAAAACATTGTTACACTTCCACCAATTATTAATATCATGTGCTAACTTAGATTTAATTTTTGTTTATATTTTTTTCATCGGTGTAACCAATATTGTTGTTCTTTCCAATAGTTGACATTATACATTCTTTGAATAATTGTGTAAAAAGTGGTTCATTGAGTATTGATTGATAAAGTGTGGTTGGCTCACCCCAATAAGAAACTCTATGAATAAATTCTTTATAGGGGACAAAATGACAACCTAATGAGGACATAAGGTGTAGAGACTTATATATAGAGATAATGCATATAATCTTAGTCTACAATTCCCTCAAAAGGAAATAACATATTCTTGTAGCATTCATGATAACTAATGCCAAAATATCTATGGTTGAACAAAGCTTATGTATAAAAAAAATTGATAATCTTGAAATCATTGATTGTTAGAAAATATTCCTATACAAATGAATATCCTTTATTATAAATATGATATAAAGTGAGCATGATGTAACCTACCCTAATACAACCTAGCCATAACTGATAAAATAATATTAAATGAGGGTTAGGGCCTTAACATAGGGACTTAGGGGCCTTAACATAGGGCCTTAGGGGCCTTAAAATCCTCTCTATCATTCCCTCCATACTCTTCTTTGGACCCTTCCCCTCCCACCCCTAGATCATATCCCCTATCCCTTGCTCCTTCACTTCACCTTTAGTGTTTTAGGAATCTGTCTCTCAACTTGCTCCCCCATCATTAACTATTTGTTTCTCAACCTCTGCTACCCCTTGTATCCTATAGCCCTCATTTAGTGGTATGGTGACAAAGAATAAGTATCAATGTTCAGTATCAAGAGGATGAGAAGGGAGAAATGGAAAAATCACAACAAAAATGTGGTCACAAAACTAATAATGAAAAGAGAGAGGCAATAACAACTAGGGACACAATTTGTCCTCTCAACCAACTATGGAAAATTCCTTTGGAAATTTTACCAAATTGCAATCCAATAAATGATGAAGGTTATGTCTTGGAAATACAAAGGAATGGGTAATGTTGAAAATAAGTAAATGTTAAGAGAAATGATACTATCAAATCAACCAAACATTCATATCCTCTAGGAAACATATATAGAAGGAAGTAATATGTTATAAATGGTAGGATAGTTTTAGAATAGTAGTTTAGGTTCCATAGTAAGTGTAAGAGAAAATCAACCAAACATTTATCTCCTCAAGGAAACAAAGATAGAAGGAATTAATATGCTAGAAATGGTAGAAATGTTTTGGAAGGGTAGTTTAGGTTCCATATTTTAGCTGTAAAAAAAATATTGGTGGGAGATCTAAACATCAAAAAGTCATGGTTAAACTATGTATCGACATCTAGGATACATGTCCTGTCATGATATGAAACTATCCTACCACTAATTCACTTGTTCTTTACTTCACTTAAACCTTAACATTTAATCACCAACCCCTATTATATGAATCATTAACTTCTAAATCCTAAGTAATCAATAACCCACTAACTTGTAACATATATTCCTTAACCAAACACTAACCCATAACCTATATCATTTGAGCAACCCCTAACCCACTAACATGCAACTCACAACATTCAAAATACAAATCCAAAGTCAATTTATCTATTTAACATGATTTCAAAAGAATGTAAGAGTGGCATGAGAGGTGAGATAGGTTGGTGAAATTTGGGAGTTCATATAGCTCTCACTAGGGTTGAAATCGTCAAAAAGGTGAATTTTTATCCATCATGGATCATTAAAACCCCACAAGGGGCCATTGATTATAATAAATAAACATGGGCATTAACTAAATTTGTGTAGTCACACAACCTTATATAAATTGTATGGAACCATCTAACTCTTGATACCTAGTTATTGCTTGACGCTTAGTTAAAAGAAACTTATTCAATGTTCCAAAATAATCTAAGAGGCCAATTAGTTTATGATTTGTGGGTTGAGGGCACACCAAATCACAAATCAAATTCATGAGAATAAGGGGAAGAAAGTGACCAGAGCCTCAATCTAGATAGTTTAAGATTTTCTGTAAAGAGATTATGGAAACTTGGAAAAATTATTAACGACACAGAGAATAAATTTCTAGAACTCCATCCCTTTATATTTTATAGTCATATTAATACATGAGAGGATATTTTACTATATTATAATATAGAACTAATATATTTATATATTAATAGTCAAAAACCCAAAGAACTAAGTTAATCCACCCATCTAACCTTAGACATCCAACCCATTCACCTAACACACCTAATCCAAACATTGAACTCGTGAACCTTAGAAGTGTCAACCTTTAACACCCTAACCCTAAACATGAACCTAAATCCCAATTGGACAACACATTAATTACCAAAAAACTACCCCATTGGCCCCTAATTATGAGTTCCTTAATCCCTAACCCATTGACCCCTTGATCCCTTCATCCCTAACCCCAAACATGAACCTAACCTATAATTTATTAACATGCTAACCCCTAAATCACTAACTCACTTACCCTAGTATGAGTCCATTATAAAACCCCAACCCATAACCCCCTAGTCCCCTAAAACATAACCCACTAACCCATTGACTCACATACCCCCTAATTATTAAATTATACCCCACATAGTAACCCCTTAATCTATTAACCGACCTCTAACCCTAATCCACTAGCCCTCAATCCCTAACCCACACACCAACACACCTAATGTAGATAACCCATAACCATGAATTTCTATGACCTAGACACTATGACCCCTAACCTAATAAACCCTAAATATACTACCATTAAACCTTCTAACACTCTAATCCCTTAACCCACAATCCCTTAAATCCAACTTCTACACTAGGAAATATTTTGGTTTGGACACCTAACCACACACTTAATCCCATGATACCTAATCTCTTCATACAAAAAATACTTTGGAAGAGGTGGATAACTACCATTATATCAAAGGTGTGTTTATTTACAAGGATATCAACCGTATGAAAACAACAAACATATTACTCAAACACTTTATTTTATCATTCCTATAATAATGTTTCCGAGTCATCATCAAATTCAATTCACATAAATAAAGGGTTAAAACCATCATGAAGAGACTTGCTTATTCTATAGGTAAAGTTTTCCCTCTCCATAAATAATGTTGGCATGCCTCCAAATTATTTGAGTCAATTATGGGGTGGTATTTCCTTCTCCTAAGGCATAACAAGGTGGTTAATAATGATCAACCACTAAATAAGGTATATATCATATATGTTCAATTATGTGATCTTATAATCATGTTTGATATATTTTTTATTTACTCATATACGTAGTAACTATGTATTGTATTTTAGATCAATTAGGTAAATACCAAGTCAAAGATATGAAAGCATATATTGAGCCTCTTATTGATGAGTTACTAGATTTATGGAAGGGAATCACTATGTATGATATCCCTAGACAAGTAGGTGCACAAAGGAAATTCAAATTCCATGCAATTCTTGTATGGAAAATTCATGATGCCCCAGGGATAACACATTTATTTGTGTCCATGGAAAAACATTGAAAACAAACTTCTCATGCCATACATGGTAGTTGTTTTTCTTGGAAGAGGCCAAATACTTGGTGAAACATTGACTTGTTATGACAAACACTCTAATTACGAGGTCATTTTTCCATGCTATGCTCGAGGGCATGGTTATAAGCGGAGTCCATTTATTAATGTTGTGAGCTAAAGTACATGGAACAACTTATGGATCCTAATTTTAACATACCATTTAATTGGTAGGCCCTCAAGAGCTTCCTGATTGTATCCCTATAAAACCCCTATAAGTGACCTTCAACAAACGAAAAAATGAGTGACTTTGTTTGACATGTTGTCTACTCCATTGTCTTCCTTTCCCCTAAAACGTATAATGTCTAACTTTCCCATGCATATTATGGACATATATATGAATCAAATGAGCATTTTGAATTAGGCTGCTTGCATCATAGAACATTGGTCAATCATGCCAAAGGCTCCAATCAATAGTTCATTTTTGTCATGTTTTCCTTGGGTACATGGAACATTTTTAAGGCTACTTGGTCATGATGAGACACATGAATTGCAACTACAAGGAGGATTAGAGGTCCAAATTCAAATATTAAGTGGAAAAAGAATGATCCTTGGTGCCTAAGCCATGAATTGTGGATGAAGAAATAAGGATTATTCCCTAATATTTGATTCATGGGGATTAGAGGTCATGCATGTGGATTTGAACAATTTTACATGGTTTGCAAGTGAAATGTATGCCCTATATGAGGATTATAAATCAAATTTCAAGGATTTTGCACAATAGAAATGGTTCTTATAGTTCAATCCTGTTATAATGTAAGTTGCAGGTTGGGAAAATCTTAACCCAACCAAAAATAAATTTCTAAAACTTGGGAATCCTACACCCAATGTCACCTCGATGTAGGTCCCACACTTCAAGGATAACTAGGTCACTCTGGGGAGGTGATCTCGGTGAACCTAGGGGTATTGATATGGAGATGGAGGGAAGTGGAAGTGAAGCCCCCAGAGTTCAAGTATAAGTGGAGTGAAATGTGTAGAATGAATTCTTGGGAAGGTCCAAGGGTTGCCAAGTGTGTTGAGTATCCTGCAAATGGTGAAATACCTCCTTGAGAAGAAAAAAATGACACTTTGCAATAATGTATGTTAGTTGGATCATAAAGTTAATCTTGTTGTCCCTAATTTAAATAAATATAGAATAGTATATATCAGAAATAATATGGTACTATAATCTGCTCAATAAATGCAAGAGATAAAGTAGAAAATGAAAGAGAAAGACTAGCAAATGACTAGCTAAAATCAAGATGAAAAACCAATATTATTAGCATAAAAGATAAGGTTGTTGTACACACTTGTTTGCATCAAATTATATCATCCTTATGGATGTAAAATTAAATTTATTATAGAAAGAAAATCAGCTACTGAAATCCCCTCAAACTTTGCCAAAAAGTGCGATGGACCAAGGAGAATAAGTGTGCAAACTTGAGAAAAACCGAATGGTTAATAAGAGAGTTATTCAAGAAAATGAGTTAGGGATTTTGTAGTCCTAATGGATGAAGATGTAATTTTTTAACAGAAGAAAGAAGTATCCCCTAGATGGGGATTGTAACATAGCCAGCCTTACACCTGTCATTCTATGCCACACTTACACTCTTACGGAACTTAATAAATTGTAATATACCCAACCTTCCCAGAATGGGTCATGCCACTTAAAACTTACAACAATTTCAGCTCTATCTAGATAGATTTAAACAAACAAATACATTCTTTTAATACATAGATTCATGTGGAAATAATAGTAACCATATACATGCAACATACATAGGAAAAACCCATAGATATAAAGACATGTATAAATACACATCATGCAATGAATGCACAATTGATACTTATATTTTATAGAAGACCACCAACTTTGTGCATACCTTCCATGATCCTCTCAGCCTTAGACCACACTGCTCAAAAATCTTAGCAGTGGGTCACCCTCGAGCTAGGAATAAACTCCACCTGGGTAAAGGAATTCATAGGCTACATTGAGACAATATAGACAACATGAAGGATCTTGTTCCAGAAGCCAAATCAAGATAACATCCTACAACATCTCATTCCCCACATGATTGTCCCACCCCAAAAAGTGTTCCCCTTCTCTCCTCAACATTCCTTCGGCTACCCCACTTCCCTTCCAGGGCTTCAACAAGAGGCTGGACAAGAATTCTCAGAGAACTATAGCTGCAGTTGGGCTCCCTCAGGAAATCACTTTCCCAACAATTCTCTCACTTGGAGAGAGTTTCTCACGGGCCTAAAAAACCACCTCTTCAATCCATGGGCCTAACAAACCACCTCTTTTGTTCAATTCTTAAGACAACCAGTTACAGGCTCAAGTGAAGGAAACAACAAAAAAAGGGTATGGAATAGGTGAAGGAAGCAACAGGGATCAGTTAAGGAACAATACTGGTTCGAGTATGGTATATTCTTAGCTCTGGTACAATATGGTTATGCTACCCGTGATAGGGAGGTACTTCGTACAAATTTTGGGTTGCAAAGGTTGAACGATGGAGGTATCAATGTGAAACGATGGAAGACTAGTCAATCGTGAAAATGTGAGCGTGACTCGGGAGAATGGTTCCCAATGAACTAATTTTCACCACATATAACTGCATGCTCCCTGATTGACACATGGCCCTCCAGGAGCTTGTTCCTCTCCACTTCTAGATCGTTCTCCTTCCCATAATAACTTAGGAAAATATGATATTTATCCTTGCCTTAGTCTTTTGGAATAATAATATAATATTCCCTTAGAGATAATCCCTCTAGCTTAGCCCCTTTTCTAGGCTCTTATATGCTCCCTTTCCCTTTCTAGTGAAGTTTAGTCCCCCATACTCTTTTATCTTTGTCGGTCTACACACATTGATGTATTATATTAATTATATGAGTGTTTACATATACACAAATAGACTCACTGGCCTTTAGCATCTAGGCTCTTCGGGCTAATCATCACATAATCCTCCTAGCTTATAATCACTTGGCTTAGTAGCATATAAAACATATTTACAATTTCAACCAGGGCTCGGTCTTGGGTTAATACAGGGATTACCTAGTGGCTTTGAGGTGCTTGAGGAACAAGGAATACAATCCACTTTGCAAGAAGTAAAAATGACCAAAAATCATGTTTCCCAATGCAATATTTTATTTCTCCAATGCAATAATAAATGACTAGTTCTCTTAATTATTGGGTTAATGGGGTCATAAAAATAAAGAGCTATAGAAGATACCTCCTTGGGGGTGTAATCCCTTTTACTTCCAAAGGAAATTTTATCTAGATAGAGTTTAATTTAAGAGGGTGTATGCCATTATACGTCTCTCAGAAAACCCTTATATAACCAATGAGATGAAGCATGAAATGATGGATACTATGGTGGGTGTGTATTCCCTTATACTTCCCACCGAGGTTTTAGCACAATAAAATTTAATTGAAGAAAATGGTATCATGAGATTAAAAACCATACCAATTGATCCAGGTAGATATTGGTGTCCACCCACCTTTTCCAACTGGCTCAAAATAGTTTTATGGCAATTCTAGTAATTTACTATTCTTAGCCGTTTTTAACTTCCGGGGCCATTCTGAGGGCCCAAATTAAGGATTTTTGGGATCAATATTCTCAATGATAGTCGAAGCCTCTGATTGATCCCCCTACATTAATCTCCTCTATGATAAATTTCCAATGAGCTATTGTGCGCCTCAAACGAAGATTGTATGCCAAAGTTACGCCTCGAGAAGTTGATACCCCAAACTACCCAAAATGGGGTCCACAAAACTATTGGATTTTCATCTTCCGGGGTTAGGGTTTTGGATTTTATTTATGATAAAAATCCCTTTGGAGCCTCATTTTAATATCATCTTCTTGCGAATGTGAGTAGTGGACACATCTCTTCTCATATATAAGCTAGCACCATTCTAGCGAGTCTTTCACTCTTGATTTTTACAGTCTTTGTACATTTTTGCTCATTAATAGAAAATTGTGTATTACTGTATCACTGTGTTTATGGTTTCATCTTTGATACATTTTTGTTATATTATTGGATATCTGAGATGTGTCTGTACATTTCTTTATTATATCTCTGCTCTCATTTCATGCTGAAAATAATTTGGATCAGTGGTTTCAGAGCAGGTTGCTCTTGATCATTTTTTCAGTGCATGTCCCCGACGAGGTCTGAGTATAGAAAGTGGGGTCCAGGGATGATTTTAGGGGCTAAATTTCGCTCATGGGATAATTTTCCAAGGTTTTTCCCAAAAAAAGATTTGCTATTCTAAAAATTATTCGTCCAAATTCTATAGGATAAAATTATTTTACCTTAAAAATCGCTAAAATTTTATACAAACTATATAAAATCCTTATAAATTTGAATATTTTTACAAAAATATCGCCAAACATTTATAGTTTTCA
>ML784634.1:300891-332902 GCA_009831015.1 Picea engelmannii | reverse complement strand
AATGATTCAGAAGAGAAACAATGATCTTTATCATTTGCACCAATATTGAATATATGGTGTAGCAGCCCAAAAGAAGAGAAGCTTGATTGCAGCTGTGTTGAGTTTTAGAAGAAAAATGCAAGAGATTTGAGAACATTTGGCAGATAACAATATTAAAGATGATTCTGTATCAGTTTAAGACAAGAATGATTGATAGAGGTTCATTTATCAGAACTGATGATCAATGCTTGTAAGAATTATCTGTGATTGGTAATGAGCAGCAAAGATGGACACTTTTATAAGAAGCGTTCTTGAAGTAATGAAAGAGAATCTGAAGCATATGATGATTATTGAATTATATAACAGGCAAGTATCTTCAACAATCCAAAACATGGTAGACCCCATGCATAAGAAGACTGGTTGAGAGAAGAATGGAAGCCAGATTGAAGATTGAGGACTATGAAGGAAATTTGGGAATCAGTCTTGAGCAAAATTAGATGTCTGTACAGGTTGCTGCAAATAGGAAGATAAAACGTGAATCATCCTCTTAGCTAACATAGACAGAGCAGAAATGTTTTTGAGATAATTAAAGATTGGTTTCTCATGACCAGGTCCTTGGGGTTATCATGATAGGGGGAGCATAGCTCTAAACATCTTTGACATGAACAAAAACTGAAGATGTACAGAAGAACGAAGAAGATTGCAGATGCAAAGAGTCTTATTGATTGAGCATAAAGACAGAGCGGTGGATCATTGACAAAAGTATTTTTAAGATGAAAAATGAAAGAAAGATAACACAAAGGGGGAGTATATTTCTTCTTATAGTTTCAGCTGATTAATTGCCCATGTGATTAGAACTCATCTAGACAAGGGGAGTTGGAATCTTTCCATATGGTATACGCAGGATTGGAAGATGAAGTCATGATTGACAGAGTGTAACTCAGTTAGTAATTGGCAGGAGCAGATGTGTACAAGACAGAGCATAGATGATTGATTAAAGGAGCGCAGGTCCAAAGGATCTTTGCACAAGAAGCACGGTTTCTGAACATGGTATTACAATTGAGTGCACAAAGTCAGGGGGAGTCTGAGGAGACAGTTTAACCCTTTGTCCTTGATGTCAAAGGGGGAGAAATGAAAGACAATATTGCCATCAATGCCAAAGGGGGAGATTGTTGGAGATATGGCAATAGCAGAGAGGATGCAGAATGTCAAGGTTTTCATTGATGGCAATCGTATATGACAAACGAAGCTAGATGATGACAGAGCAATATCCAAGCAGAGTGATGAAGGGTAGTCGACCCGATAGGAAGATGGTCGAGGTCGAGAAAAATAAATAAGTCACAGTCTAAGGATTCGAGGAGAATAATCTCAGGAGGAATAACGTTCTTATACGTGCAAGGAGCACAGGAAAGAGACTGAGAACCGTCGGATCACACTCGAAAATCCCGACAGTTGTTGGATCGGGAGAAGCTGCATAGATGTTAAGCGCAGGAGTTGGCGTGCAGAAGAAGTGATCTGCGCCATCAGATTGGAAGCGGATATCCGATAGCCGTCAGATATACAAAAGATACGAGGGAGATAAGCCATCGGAGAATCGGGGATCGGGACTTTGAAATTTCCAGTTCAATTGACATCGAAAACCCTGAAATCGCGATATGCGATTCCACGATTGGATCACAGCCGTTAAATCAAGCAGAGATTGTGACCATCCACGTGTAGACAGGAGGTTTCATCGGAGAATCGGGAATCAGAGTGTCACGAGTCTTGTGAACAATGACAACGAAAACCCCGAAATCGCGATATGCGATTTCGCGATGTAATCGCAGCCGTTGAGCCAAAATTGCATCTAAACAGTTGATTCAACTCACGAAAGTAGACCACGTCAGCAAAGGGACATGTGGCACAACCAGGGAATGACAGGTGTCAGGCAGATTCAACACTTCAGGCACATGAATGTCACGAATCAGAGTGACACGTGGCAGGATCCAACACGTGTCGAACCACGCGTGACGTCAGTAGAGGCATCGATGATCAGGACCGTCCATCTGAGGGACAAGTGTCGAAGATCAAGGCACCATTGGCATATCAGAATTTGGGATATCGAATATCCCAGGCACAAAGGTTTTGTGCATCTTGAAATTGCGATCCACGAAATCCTGATAAGTGGGGAACAACTGTCAGCATAGCAACGAAGGAGGACAGAGGATTAGTGGATGACAGCTGTCAGAGATAAGGATGCGGTTACAGGTAATGGTCACGTGAACCAGGGTCAGCCAGCTGCTAGCATATGAAAGGAGAGTCGGGATTTGGATGATCGGGAAATCACCGGGTGAATTCATTGATGCATCTCAAACCCCGTAGCCCCAACGGGGTTAGCTTGTGGTCATGGGTAATGGTCATATGGACCATTGTGTAGTCGGATGGGGCTAAAGTTTGGGAATTCGGGGATCGGGAATCCTGGAGGCATGTACATCATGACATCGAAAACGCCAAAACCCCGATGAGCGGTTTGACCGAGGTCATGTGTTGATGGTCTTATGGGGCCAAGGCCTATAATCAATAGGGCTAGCATATGGAATGCCGAAACCCGATTCGAAAAAGGCGCGCATAAGTTTAATTCAAAATTTAAATAGGAGCCCGATTTCCTCCGGGCAATAAATATGGGACCCATCGAACGTTGAACGAGTCCTGGACCAATGGGCTAAAGAAAGTGCCGAAACCCGATTTAAAGGGAAAGCATAATAAAATTATCCAACGGTGCGGATAAGGTTTGAAATTGATCAGAGGGTTACTGTTCTATTTTATAGTTAACTAGTGAGTTTGGATTCTGTTAGCAAAACAGACTCATGATGATGAATCGGTTAGCGTTTCAGTTGCCAGGACAGGTGTTCTTGTTTCGACAGAGGGAAGGCGAAGTGAACCGTCGGGGAGATGTGTATAAAAGAAAATGAGAGAGACTGAATTGGGTGTTGTTGAAGAGAGAGAAAAAGAGCTCTGCAAGCGCGATAGTGGCAGAGGAGAACCTGCAAAGCAGAGAAAAGATGAGAAGGCACAGCAGAAGAAGGTGAAGCAGAGCAGAAGATCAAAGGCAGTAAAACATAATTTGTGGCTGAGCAGTTAAGAAGATCAGAGATGATTAAGGCATAGCAGCATAGCAGAAATGGTAAGCAAGCTATATCAGAATAAGCAAATGGATTTGAGAAATATTTTATTTGAGCAATTAGGGCAGTAGGGTGGTGCTCGGGAGGACTGTTGTCCTCAGAAGTTCAAGTAGGTGCTTGAACATAGGAAGTTGTAGCTTCCATCTGGTTGCAGCCAGAGAAATTAGGGTGGCAGGGTGGTGCTGGGGGAGACTGATGTCCCTATCTGCAAGTGGGTGCTTGTAGAATTTGAAGGTTGGTGCCTTCACTCAGTTGGTGCTGAGACAGATTGGAAGTTGGTGCTTCCACCCAGTGGGTGCTGGGATTCTGTGAGAGTTGGTGCTCTCAGCAAGTGGGTGCTTGCGGAATTTGAAGGTTGGTACCTTCACTCAGTTGGTGCTGAGACAGATTGGGATTTTGTGCTTCCACCCAGTGGGTGCTGGGATTCTGTGAGAGTTGGTGCTCTCAACAAGTTGGTGCTTGTATTCAGAGGTTGTAACCTCCTTTGAGTTGGTGCTTAAAGATGATGAGATGTAAAGTAGTTGGATCTTGCTTGACATCCTAAGAAGAAGAGGTTTTTTCCCTTTATGGGTTTCCTCGTGAAATATGTGTCCCTGTGTTTATTATGTGCAGGCTTGATGTTGAATATTTATGGTTACTTTATCTGCAACATGTTGACTACCCTCCAGTAATTAACAAGAAAAGTTAAAAGAGGAGAAATACTTAAAGATCATAATCAGCATCCTTTAATCCACATAACTTCTCTGTCAGTATATCTTAATATCTGAATCTAACTGAATATAGAGTACATGATTGTCAATGAATGGATTTCTGCATATTGGTGATATAAGGTTGATAAAGTTAAAAAGGATTAATTGTCTATGCTACTGATTCACCCCCCCCCCCTCTCAGTAGCACGGTGTGTTCAACATAGTTCTGACTACTGTTCCACCTAAATAGTGCCACAAGGTAGTATCTCATACTACAAAATTCATCTTCTTCACAATCTGTTCAAAAGGTGAACATAAGGATATTGCAACCACTACAACCTTGTCCAAGCACCTTCTATCCAACAGAGGCAGGTCGACAATATTGCAGCAAAGTGTAAATATTCCCTCTGCACATAGGAATATCAAGTAGTCATACTGGTTAATAAGTTCCAACCCTTCCAACCAGATGTTCATGACAACCTTCAACAAGCTAAGCAACACAACTTCTCCATCAAGGTAAGCAACTCATCAAGATGTAGATTCAGTAAACACTTTTCCCTCTCCCCCAGGCACTCAATGCAATGGATACCATTTCTTCCTAAGGGAGGATTGATCCAAGTGGATATCGGTGGCCACCCACCTTTTCCAACTGGCTCAAAATAACTTTTTGGCAATTTTGGTAATTTACGTTTTTTAGCAATTTTTAACTTCCGGGGCCATTTTGAGGGCCCAAATGAATGTTTTTTGGGATCAAGCTTCTAAATAATATCCAAAGGCTCTAATTTATCCCCCTAAATTAATCTCCCCTATGATACCTTTCCAACAAGCTATCGTGCGCCCCAAACGGAGATCGTATTCCAAAGTTACGCCCTCGAGAAATTGATACACCAAACTACCCAAAATGGGGTCCACAAAACTGTTGGATTTTCATCTACAGGGTTAGGGTTTTGGATTTTATTTATGATAAAAATCCCTTTGGAGCCTCATTGTAATATCATCTTCCTGTGAATGTGAGTAGTAGACATATCTCTTCTCAGAGATAAGCTGCCACCATTCTAGCGAGTCTTTCACTCTGTATTTTTACAGTCTTCGTACATTTTCACTCATTAATAGAAAATTGTGTATTACTGTATCACTGTGTTTATATTTTCATCTCTGATGCATTTTTGTTATATTATTGGATATCCTAGATATATATGTACATTTCTTTATTATATCTCCACTCTCATTTCGTGTCGAAAATAATCCGAATGACCAATTCAAGGGAAAATGTCAAGATAATCCACCACAATAGCAAGAGAAAAGCATTCCAAGTCTAGATCATCACTCCCATCAACCATAAAATCAATATATAACCATAAACAATATCTAAAAGAGACAATATTCCCAAATATAGTGAAAATTTTAGACCAATACTTCTCACGATGAGCGAGAGTTATGTTAAAATGAGATCTTATGTTCTCTTATTTATACCAATGTCACCAAGGTGACTTGTTCACAAATTAAGGGGTAAAATAAAACATAAGGGGTCAAAGACCATAATATTCCCCCCTTAACAAAGTAATATTAAACAATTCACTTAAAATTTCACTTTTTGCACAAATAAAACCATAATTTACAAGGACATCACCCCTTTAGGGGACGTTTTAGCACTAGGAGAAGGACGTTGGTGTTGGAGAAGCATGGGTAGGCATCCAAAGGACACGTATCAAGAATATAAACACTCTCATCATGGTGATGACCCTTTTCTCAGCATGTATCAAATAAATGGCACCTCACCACCAAGTCTTAGCTGCCCCACACATGACGTCAAGCTAAAAAAGAGGACGTTTTTCCTCTCTTTGGAAAATTGGTTGGCAACTGAGGGTTGTGCTATGTCATCCAAGTCATCATCAAAGCCTTCCAAGTATGATCTTTATCATCTGGCATGAATGTCATTGGAATCTAACATGTTGGCGTGTACCCCCATGGAAGCCCAAGATAGGCTTGTTCTCCCAAAACTATCCACCAACTAGGTCCTGCAAATACAAATGAGCAAGCCCTCCAAGGATATCAAGTCATAAAATCATGATAAATGAATATAATCAATAAATAATTCATCTAATCACGTTCATCAAAGATCATTAAATCAAACAATTGATTGCTAAAATACATTATGTGACTTGTCAATCTTGAATATGGGAGGGTTGAATGGGTGTCCTATTGGGTAGATCTTTCCCTTGGTCAAGGAGAATTTCCAAGAGATCCCTCTCTAATCCATTTAAAGTGGATGAAGGGGTTGGGATCAAGACTCAATGGGCATAGATATCACGACATACAAGGGTTCATAGTGTCTCATTCATGGGTTCCTTTGTAGAGGGTCTGTGGTACCTTCGTCTGCAATGCACATTTTCCAGAAACATAAATTGCATTTTATCTTTCTCTCTTTGTTTTATTTCAATATAGCATAAGGATAGGTTGAAGGTCACTATTGTGGCATGGTGACCAGATGATGGAAATTTCACCCACAAACACTCTTACACATTATTTTTGTCAGCCCTATGACCGTTAATGATGTAAACCTATCTGTAGTCTTCAGAGGGGTCAGTGGCCCGAGTTCTTGAAGAAAGAAAGGAGAAGAACTTTTCCTGAGAAAAGAAGTTGCATTTTCCTTTGGAAAATCTCTATTAAAAAGGAATTCCGTAGGCTACATTATAACTAGGGTGCGAGAAAGCCTGATTCTCGTAGGTTGCATCATAGCTAGGTTGCGAGGGGTTCGTAGGTTTCTCTATAAGAAGGGTGCAAGAATGCTTACACGTGGGGAAAACAAACATTTTATCGAATCTTCTAGAAGGAGAAACTTCCATGGTGAGGTGGCATCAGAATGGTTTGGATCTTACTCGCTTTCATGATTTAGTGGGATCATCCTAACCTCCTCACCTTATCCTCTTTAGCTTATAAAAGGAGAGGAGCTCTCATGGAGAAGGGCTAAGTTGGATTTGGCTTGGAATTATTAGCTTGGTTGGAGTGTCTTTGAGTTTTGCCTTTGTCAAGATAGATTGTGAATATTATCAGATCTGTGCTCTTAGAATTCTGGGAATGGAAGTGTGTGGGGAATGAAGGACAGTTGGAAGGGACCTTACGACATCAAGGCCACGGTTGTAATCTCTCTTTCACATTTAATATGATACAGTAATATGATTCTTTCCTATAAAGCTTGTTGTGTTTTATTGTATGATTCCTTGATCACATACATAGGTTTATATTGAGTTTATGCTATTACTATCACTTTGGCTGGTTGCGTTATTTTGTAGGTTCATCATTGTATGAGCATTGGAACAGAGCTAGGATGGCGATGGCGAGAGGAAGCGGCATTTAAATGGTATGTCACCCATCCCTCTTTAGTTAGTAAATTCAATATTTAAAACTTAAGGAAAGTGTAATGTTCTGGTGTGTTTTGTTCTAGATCTAGGTGGATCTAGGGAGATCAGTTAGTGTCCGCACCTATTGATTTTTCCGATAAAAAAATTGGTGATCGTACTGGGGAACAGATTGTTTCCTAGTTAGTCTAGTTTCCCTTTCTTTATTTGCTTGTTTTCTGATATCTAAGTCTAGAGGAGACCCTTACAGACTCCCTGGATCCATAAGTTCCCTCAGAAGTTTTGTCTTTTTCCAAAATTTGCTTGATTACAGACCTTCTCACACTGCACCTTTCTATATCCTACAAGAATAACTGAGGTTCACACCACAATGTTCAGTTCAATGTGAACTTCTCGCATCCTGCCTTTGTCTAGCCTGTGAGAATACCTAATTCTTGCACTGTACTCTACTGCTAGGCTGTGAACTTGTTTGAAAACTTTTTTGGATTGGGTCTTGTCATCTTCTGATGACCTAGTTTTGTTTGGATCAGCTGGATTGAGCTTTTGGAGCCTATATTGATCTGTTTACAGTCTACTTAACATTCTTTGATTTACTTTTAGCCACATTGGTTTTGTTTGGTTTTGAAGTATTAGTCTCTTGCTTTGAGTATCTTTCAATTACAAAGCATGTGTTTTCTTTATAATTGTTTAGGGAAAGATCATATTTCTTCTGAATAGTTCTCTTTAAAAGAAAATTTTAGTTTGGATTTCTTTGTTTTAAGAAAGTTCATTATTGCTTTTAGTGAATTTTTTGAAACAAAAAGATTTAATTTCTTGCTTTATATTAGATTTAAGTTCATTGGTGTACAGTACCTTTTTTTTATTTCTTGAGAATCTTTATATTGATGAGTTTAATATATTTTGGGACATCGTGCATATGGGAATGATAAATGTTTTCTTCTTCTCGTAGCATATCTTTCATCAAAATGAAAATATTTCATCTTCATCTCTTTGCATAATTTTTGAGTCGGTCAAAACACCATATTGTCCATGCCATTTTCCTCTTGAGTAACAACAACCATAAAATGAAGCGCTTATAAAAAATGATTAGACATTTTTTATACTTTCTAGTAGAAAACCTACATTAGATTAGTTGTAGGGATTTGGAATAGGTGTGAAAGATAACTTTCCAAAGTTACAAACAAACATAGAATCTTGAGTTAATGAGTGGTTAAATCCACTTATTACATTTTGTCCTAGGAAGCCCTTCTAACACAAGAGTCAATCACGAAGTCGCATTGAGACTGGCAGAGTTACTCACCCTGCTTTGTTGGTCTTGGTGTAGAGGTTGCACATATTATGGGGGTCGCTTGAGAGGTATACCCACAATGATGAGTGGAAGCCTTTCAAGTTGATTTTAAGATAGATACCCTGCCCTTGCGTGTGGATCGAACTGTCGACTGTTTCCCCATGCATCACTGTAGTGATTGGTAACCTTAGTGACCTATCTGTTTAGGGTATTTGCACAAGGTGACTGTGGAGGGGCAAGTCTTCATGGTACCTGGAATCGACGTTGGCCAAACACACTAGGGCTACTTGGAGGGTATACCCATGATTATGTGTGGGAGATTGCACCAGGGTGTAAGTCTGTTAAGTAGGTCCTCAATGTAACTTTTCCACCCGCTCTATCTCAATCCCTTCTTACTTTGTTCCCACGATGTTGGATTTCATCACCAACTAGTGTGCTCATTGTGAGAAGGTTTTGTTTGCTTGCTTGCTTACTAGGTTTTTAATGTGTGTTGTTTGTTTTCCAATAATAGAGGACTCTAGATTAGATCTTTATTTTTGTGGTGTCAGTTCCCAGAATGACCAATGAAGGAAATCCTTTTCCTGGGGAACCTTTTGTTTTTCCTTCTTATGGAAACATTGGTCCTCCTCATATTGCTACTTTGAGCCTTCTAGGTCTCACAATTGGGTTACCAGTATGGTTGTTTCCCACTCAGGTAATCCCAAATTCAGTTAGTGCTTCAGTCACGAGCACTTCCCCTCAAGAACATAAACCTCATGTTGATCCCTCAGCATATTCACCAATAAGGTCTTCTTTGCCTTCTTCACTTGGAAGGTCTTCTTCCATTTCATCTTCTTCACCGAGTGAAAGATCTCAAGCTGGCAACTTGGCGGATAAGAAGAAAAAGAAATGAAAGAATAAGAAGAATAAAAATAAGCAAGGATCCAAACTTCCAACCACTGTCAAAGATGTTGGAAAACAACCAGTTACTGTTAATCGTTCTGGGAATGTTGATGATGTCAAGATCACCCAAACAACCCATAAGCCCAAGTACCCTTGTAGGATTTGTACGGGTAGCCATCTTCTTAAGGATTTCCCTAGTCTATCCAAGGTTATAGAAGCATGGTCTACACACCCTTGCCAAACCATGTTGTTATCCTCTGAACAACATGCTGATGACCCCCCACCAACCAGTCATGATACGGTTGGGAAGAAGAAAAGTAGAGTCAAGTTCATGTGTATGTTATGCAAAGGGAGTCATCTCACTCACCTTTGTCCTCATATGGATGAAGCCTTGAAATTACTGGATGATCTGAAAATAAAATGTTGACTTGTTATGCTATGCAAGCACCCTCTACTTCATTAAAAATAAACTTTACAGGACCTTGCTTCATGTGTTAAAATATGCAAGAACAAAATTATGTGCCAAGCTTATGAATCTTCTTGTAAATTCTTATGTGTGAGGATATGTTCTTTTAAATGGTTATATATGTACTTTCAATAAATACACAACATAACTTGCAACAAATAAACCATCAAACTTAGAACAATGACAACATGATAAAGGAGTTCACCCCCCTCCGAGCTACATCTCCTTGAGCCTCCATCAATGGACTTGGCTCTCTGAGATTAATTAGTCAAAAGTTCTTTTACAAGTTGTTTCTCAACTCCAATGGAAAAACAGACTATACCATTAAGATCAGAACACCTAAAAACCCCAAAAATGACTAACAGAACTCTGAAAATGGATCATGGCTCATCCAGGAATGACCTCTTCTACATGTGGCCATAAGCTTCCCTGAGCTTCTCTTTGGCAAAAACACCGAAATATGTCCTCCATCAATAAGGGCTTCAAGCTCCCTGGAGCTTGCTAAAAATTCAATGGCTAAAATCCTACAAAAGAAGTCTTCAAATGGCCTTGATAATAGTGCCAATGGATTTAGGATGTCCAAAAACCCCTAGCTAGGATTTTATGGCACCTCAATCGGCCAAAAGATGAGAAAGATAGGCCTCCTGCCATCCTCTTCCTTCAAACTTGCTGAAACTGGTTCGCCAAAACACACCCTTGTTGAATGAACCAAGAACACGCTCCAAAACGCGTGTTTAAACCCAAAACCACATAACTGGATAAACTGTCGAACGGTTAGGGCACGCCCAGCCCCTAACCATTAAGACCACAGGCATATGAGCAACCACCCGAAACCACGGGCTAGCGCAAAAAGGGGCTATGTTTCAAGGTGAATAAAGATGTGACAAGTGGCGACATACGGTTAGCTGTAACCATTTGAAAACCAACTCGCGCAAAAAATCTATTTGAAATGCGCGCAAATATTATGGTCATATGTAAGAGGAGTGTGACCGGGGGCTATATCAAAACCCCGTGCGCCAACCGTTTACAACTACAATGTAACTGCATATACTCCGTTTATAACTGCGCGCATATACATTACAATATAGTCATGTATTAAAAAAAAACCACGAGTTCATACATATAAATTACTTCGCGCGCCATTGAATAGAGGCATGGTCATATGTGTTTAAAACATAAAACCGGGGGTTGGGGCTAAGCCCCAGCCAGACCCCCCTCTGTTTACAACCACATGCAAATTTAAATACATTTGAATCCATATAACTAATAAGAAACAATGTATGGCACGCCGGTAGGGCGGCCATTGCCAAAGTGTTGCACGGTGGGGAGGTTAGGGGGTCGAACCCCATGGCCTCCATAAAATTTTAACAAACAAACCAAATAGACCAATACTGGGGTGCCACGTGGCAGCCCGTGACTGGGCCACGTGGCACCCAATCATTTGCCAAAAACCATGCCACGTGTCAAGATATTATTCACCCAAATGTCAGCCACATCAAATCTTCCACGTCAACGTATGGATGTACGACCTTGCCACGTCAGCATCCGTACGGACTGCACAGTCAGCACTCATTTTTTTGCCTGTTTGACTTTCAGAACAGATCGATATATCTTTCGCTCCCGACGTCTGTTTGAGACGAAACGAATTGCGTTGGGTTTGTGACGATGAGGGATACAAACCCATTTGTTTTGAGGCAATTCCAAGAAATTTTATTTTTGAGCTAAAATTTGACCCCTGGTCCAGATTTTGATCACACCTTCCCACTGAAAGGATTTTGGACCCACAAAAGCTTATCTGTCTACTTTCAAGTTATATCAAAATCTTTTCGAAAATCACCTGAATACTTTGACATGCCTTGCACTGCAACTGACTATGCCCCTCAACCACTGTTCTCTGGCTGTTGTTGACCCACTGTTCTCTCTGTGCTTGGAAGAATGCCAACCTTCCCACTGAGAATCAAGTCCCTCTTTCGAAATCTTTGGAATCAATACAATCAGCTCTCCAATGGCTGCAAAAACTTTCATGCGACATCTTGTCACAAGCCAAGAAAACCATCAATCTTGAAAACAAATTTTACAAGACTGAAAAATGATGCCTACAAAAAATTTTGTTCTTCAAACAAACTGTCACATCCTTTACTTCATCAAAACACATGGTGTTTTCCTGCATCTTGGTGTACTCAAAATCAACTTACAATTCAATAAACACCATCGACTAAACACAAGTCGAACAACATGATCGACACAACATAGTCGTCAGAAAATTATCAACACCAGTCGAGACTCATCAACCTTCCAAAAATGACAAGTTAACAAACATGATACACAATCATGTTACAATCATGAAACACTCATGATGAACCATCACCAGGTTCACTGCTTATACATACACAAAAAAAAATGCATGTTCATGACTCTTCAACTCTCCTTCCAGTACAAACATAAGTACAACCCCAAAACATATGGGTACTTAAGAGTTGAATACAAAAAATATAAATGGCTGCAACAAGTGAACATCATATCCATCTTTTACATCCTCCTGGAGAAGTTATGCAACAAAAAGAATGCCTTCAAATGAATTGCAAATTGCATCATGCAAGTTGTGATAAACTGTTGCAACTTATCATGCTTCCCATAAATGCACACATAACGTTGAAAAGTGCATTTACAATAGAAAAATGCAAGCCTTACTTGCTTAAGAAATCCAACCATTTCTTACCAAGCCAACTCAATGGTGACTTTTTCTGCTGAACATCATCCTCTTGTGAATCATCTTGACTCACATCGATGATGGAATCTCCTCTTCCATTCTTGCCAATCTCTTTATCCATCTGCTTCCTGTACTATGGATGAGTAGTTGGATTCAATGTCCAACATTGGTCAATGAGATGACCCCTCTTATGACAATGAGTGCAAATCTTTTGCATCCTCTTTTCATGCTGTCTTTGCTTGGACAATTTCCTGAAAGCGGTTAATCTTTTCCAACATTTTGAAACATGATGGTTATACAAACCACAATATGTACATGGATTCTTTCTTCCATTTTTACATATAAATCTATCATGCTTAACATAATCAAATGCAACTGAATGATAAGCAGATTTATACCTGGAACATTCACCTTCATCGCCTCTTTGAGGAGGTAAATTTGAAGAGTTATAAACTCTCCTTTGAAAATCATCAAAAGTGTTCTTGTCCTCATCACTGTCACAACTCTCTTGTTTCACACATTCACATTCATCTTGAACACAAACCTTGCATGCTGGAGGGATTGAACTTTCAACAAAAGTTCCTGAACTTTAACCTTTAAAGCCTTCCTGAGGAGGTGAACTTGAAACAAAGTTTATGCTTGAAACTTCTTCTCTTGTCTCCTCGACTTTGTAATTTACTCCATCTTTCCATTCATATCCAAGACCACAATACCTAGGCCTCTCTTCAACAACAATAGGCTCAACAATGCCTTGTGCATGCTTGCCCAAACCTTTACCTTCATAGCCCATTTTAAACAACAACTTGGACCCTATTCCTCTTGTGTGACTTTCAAAACCACCAAACATTCATCTTTAGAGGAATTAGAAGATAAACTAACACTGCATACCTTATGTTCATGCATGTACTTGGTAAGTGTTTCTTTTGCCTCATGGAGTTGAATCTCCATCTCATGCAACCTTTGCAAAAGCTGGTCTTTCTCTTGCTTCATGGCCATCCACTGCTCTTGAAGGACAATGCGCACATTTCTGTCTTCACACATCTATTTCATCAAATCTCTCATGATTATAATTTCTTCTTTAGATAATGAAAATGTATGAGAACTATCAATACTTGAAGCTTCCTCCATCCTTGCAAGATATCAAACTTCAACACAAAAAATTGCACAAAAACCAATAGCTAAATCTCAAGCTATCAATGGAAAACACATGAGCAAAACAAACTTATGCTCTGATACCACCTAATCTGAAAATAAAAGGCTGACTTGTTATTCTATGAAAGCACCCTCTACTTCATTAAAAATAAACTTTACAGGACCTTGCTTCATGTGTTAAAATATGCAAGAACAAAATTATGTGCCAAGCTTATGAATCTTCTTGTAAATGCTTATGTGTGAGGATATGTTCTTTTAAATGGTTATATATGTACTTTCAATAAATACACAACAACATAACTTGCAGCAAATAAACCATCAAACTCAGAACAATCACAACATGATAAAGGAGTTCACCCCCCTCCGGGCTACATCTCCTTGAGCCTCCATCAATGGACTTGTCTCTCTGGGATTAATTAGTCAAAAGTTCTTTTACAAGTTGTTGCTCAACTCCAATGGAAAAACAGACTGTACCATTGAGATAAGAACACCTAAAAACCACAAAAATGACTAACAGAACTCTGAAAATGGATCATGGCTCATCCGGGCATGCCCTCTTCTACATGTGGCCATAAGCTTCCCTGAGCTTCTCTTTGGCAAAAACACCAAAATATGTCCTCCATCAATGAGGGCTTCAAGCTCCCTGGAGCTTGCTAAAAATTCAATGGCTAAAATCCTGCAAAAGAAGTCTTCAAATGGCCTTGATAACAGTGCCAATGGATTTAGAACGTCCAAAAACCCCTAGTTGGGATTTTATGGCACCTCAATCGGCCAAAAGATGAGAAAGATAGGCCTCCTGCCATCCTCTTCCTTCAAACTTGTTGAAACTGGTTCGCCAAAATGCACCCTTGTTGAATGAACCAAGAACACGCTCCAAAACGCATGTTTAAACCCAACACCGCATAACTGGCTAAACTGTCGAACGGTTAGGGCACGCCCAACCCCTAACCGTCAAGACCACAGGCATATGAGCAACCACCCGAAACCACGGGCTAGCGCAAAAAGGGGCTATGTTTCAAGGCGAATAAAGATGTGACAAGTGGTGGCGTATGGTTAGTTGTAACCGTTTGAAAACTAACTCATGCCAAAAATCTGTTTGAAATGCGCGCAAATATTATTTTCATATGTAAGAGGAGTGTGACCGGGGGCTATATCAAAACCCCGCGCGCCAACCGTTTATAACTACAATGAACCGCATATACTCTGTTTATAACCGCACGCATATACATTACAATATAGTCATGTATTAAAACAAAACCACGAGTTCATACATATAAATTACTCCGCGTGCCATTGAATAGAGGCATGGTCGTATGTGTTTAAAACATAAAACTGGGGGACGGGGCTAAGCCCCGGCCCGACCCCCCTCCGTTTACAACCATATGCAAATTTAAATACATTTGAATCCATATAACTAATAGGAAACAATGTATGGTGTGCCGGTAGGGCGGCCATTGCCAAAGCTCTGCACGGTGGGGAGGTCAAGGGGTCGAACCCCATGGCCTCCATAAAATTTTAACAAACAAACCAAATAAACCAATACTGGGGTGCCATATGGCAGTCCGTGACTGGGCCACGTGGCACCCAATCATTTGCCAAAAACCATGCCACGTGTCAATATATTATTTGCCCAAATTTCATCCACATCAACTCTTCCATGTCAACATACGGATGTACGGCCTTGCCATGTCAGCATTCGTATGGACTGTACAGACTGCACAGTCAACACTCATTTTTTTCCCTATTTGACTTTCGTAACAGATCGCTATATCTTTCACTCCTGACATCCATTTGAGACGAAACAAATTGCGTTGGGTTTGTGAAAACAAGGGCTACAAACCCATTTGTTTTGAGGCAATTCCAAGAACTTTTGTTTTTGAGCTAAAATTTGACCCCTGGTCCAGATTTTGATCACTGGAAGACATGACTGTTTCACAACCTCAACTTCTAGCTTCTTATTGTAAGCTTTCTTTCAACCCTCCAATAGTTGATGGAATGATCACTTCGTTCCCTTCATCGGTCAATCCAGTTGATCATGTCGTCAATCTAGTCACATATTTAGTTGAACCAGTTGACAAAGTGGTTGATTCGATACCATCCTCAGTCGATCCCACTCTCCCGTTAGAGAGTGTCACCCAAGTGGTCGATCTCTTTCCATCTATCAACCCCATTCTCTCCTTGGAGAATGAAACTCAAGTGGTTGATCTAATCTCTCCATCGATCGATCCTACTCTCCTGCTAGAGAGTAAACCCAATACTACCCATGTTTTTCTTGTTGATACAGAATCTCCCATGCCTAGGGGTATTCCTCCTTTTCCTATAGGACCCCCTCCAAGTAATGAGGCCATCCGTTTTGATTGGGGTGTGCTAACTAGACCTCGTCTTCCCTCTTACATTCCTTTCCAGATTACAGTACAGGTTTGTGGTCGAGAAATTCCTCAAACGTTGATAGATGAAGGTTCGTCTATTAGTATTTTGTCCTCTATTGTTTGGCAAGCTTTGGGTTATCCTCCACTTGCACTGGTTACGTAGAATCTATTAGCTTTTAACAGAAGAACTAGTCAACCTTTAGGGACCCTTCCTCAGTTTCTTGTAACTTTGGGAGGGAAAACTGTCTTTATTGACGTCATGGTAATCCAGGACCCCTTGGATTTTTCTTTACTCCTTGGGCGAGATTACGTCTATGCCATGAAAGCTATTGTGTCTAATTTTTTTCGTGTGATATATTTCCCTTACGATGGATGGGTTGTGACTGTTGATCAACTTTCATTCATTTACCCCGCTTCGATTGCCTCCTTGAATGGTTCTTATATGCAGGCGATATCGCCCCTACCACAGGTCAATTATGTGGCGTTGTCGCCCATGGCTTCAACTTCTGATGATTTAGATCTAGTAGTTGACATGGTGATCTCTTCGATAGGTTTGTTAGAGCCTGATATCTTTACTCATGTCAAAACCCTCGACATGGTGTCCTTCAAGAGTGTGTTTCTTCCTTCCAGCGAAGACCTCTTGGAAGCCATGACCGAGTTTTTTCCCTTGACATGGTGTCATTCTGGAGCATTGTCCTCTTGGAATCCATGATCAAGAAGAGAAACTCCGAGGATAGTTTTTGCGTCTCTGATTCAACCTTGTTAAAAAATGAAACAAAGGTATTTGAGCATGATTTTTTGATTTCAAGCTCATTAAAAAATGAAACCAGTTACGAGGATAGTTTTTTTGTCTCTGTGGAAACCTCATTAAAAAATGAAATAGAGGTTACGAGCATAGTTCTTGTTTCTATGTCAAGCTCGTTAAAAAATGAAATAGTTTTCCTCCTCTCTGTTTGAGTCAAGTCTTTCGTCTAGTATTTGAAGCTTCATTTCCTCTGCCTTTGTCGTTGGATGAAATGAAGCTTGGGGGGAAATACTTTCAGCCTCTAGACTTCATGCTGAAGTAGAGCCACTAGTTTCTTAAGATGGGAGCTAACTACCAACCATCCCTGTGTTATGCATTGGGAAGTCCAAGCATAGTTTTATATGGTTCAAGATTGTTTAAAAATGAAACCACTTACCTCAAGCATAGTTTCCTTTGGTTCAAGCTTGCGTAAAAATGAAACCAGGTACAAGCATAGTTTTGTTTTGTTTTAAGGCTTGTGTAAAAATGAAAACAATCCCAAGCTTAGTCTTTGTTCTTTCTCATGCTTGTAAATACATGAGAATAAGTTACCGAGATTAGTCTTTTTTCTTTCTCGTGCTCGTAAATCAATGAGAATGTGAACGAGTATACTTTTATCACTTTTTCGGACTCGTAAAGGTTATACGAAAAAGGAACCCACTGGAGTTCCCTTTAAGATATTTTCAGAATCTCTAAACATGAAAAGATTATCGAGTGACCTTGTTCTCTTCATTCTCATTAAAGTATTTGAAGACAACGTCTGTTGAGCGATAGTTAATCTCTTTTTCGGTCTCATCAGACTACTTTATGAAAAAGGAACTGAGACAGTTCTCTTTTAAGTGTTTTCCAAACTCTATAATCATGAAAAACCTTTGAGTTTTCTATCTTTGGACTTGTTAAACAAACATCGACAGGACCATACAAGACCGAACCACTCCTTCCTAGGGTTCGTTAAACATACTCTGAGGGACTCATCCGAAGGATGAGCTTAAATTGACAAGTATATGTTATCCTCCTCAAGCTTGGGTAAAAATAAAGAGGTACTCACCAGAAATGGTGGGGGGGAAATTGGGAAAGAAATGTGTCTAAACCTATATTCCATGGAAGAGTCACTTTTGAACATGACACCCCTTGTGTCTAGGTTGGAAAATCCACTCATCTCTTGATCATACTCCTTATAAGATTACAAATTGGTCTATGATCCATGTTATTGAGTCAGTGTTTCCAAGACAGTTGTCATGTTGTCAATATGTTCAAAAAATAAGTTCAACCTAGAAATCCTTCTACTGCATTGGCCATTTCTGCAGTCTTTAAGCCTCCTATTGCGTCGGACATCCCTGAGTCAGTCCTAAATAACTTGTTACTCTGACCTATATCAAATATTGTTACTTTTTTTGTGTCATTGATGTGGGATACATTAAGGCCCTCCTGTGATGAGTCTTTTCCTGTCGACTTCAACTCATTATCCAGGAATTAGACTTAGAAACTAATTGTTACCTTGGAAATTGCAAGCCTCAATGGCAGGTTTCCTCACTTTCGACAGTGGGTTTTCATTATCGACCCCTGATCAAGAGATTCCGTCGAATGTTTGACCTCAGCTCATTGATTCACATTCATTGGATTGTACTAGAGTACCCTGGGAGTCATTGACATTAATGGTGATTTCCCTCACACTTGTTAACAGTATACACTAATGACCGATAATCAAGTGGTTTCTACCATGTTCGACTTCAGCACATGTATTCACATGGTTAGATTCGTACTATAGAGTGGTAGAGATGAAGACCCTGGATATTTTTTGACAGATCCAGGTTGCATTGGGATATATTCAGTGTACTGTTACATAGATCCACATTGTATGTCTGGTGGCTATGTTCAAATTTGAAACTTTAACACATAGATCCACAGTGTATTTTTGGTGGCTATGTTTAGATTTGATTCATATTGGCATGGATTCACAGTGTATGTTTGGTGGCCATGACTTGTCTTACTTCACATGGATCTTCGCATGTCGACATTTATTCTTTGAGTCATTTGTATTATGAGTATGGGAATACCTTCCTCAGTGATGATATATTATTGTACTGTATTTCCTTGTTTGTTGGCAGGTTTCCGACCGATTATTCCTTGTTCCCTACACACACTCGACAAAGTATTTTAGCTATCACTTTGTTCTAACTTCATACTTTGGGCGGCTCTCTGTTACACATTATTTTTGTCATCCCTATGACCATTAATGATGTAAACCTATATGTAGTCTTCAGAGGGGTCAATGGCTTGAGTTCCTGAAGAAAGAAGGGAGAAGAACTTTTCCTGAAAAAAGAATTTGCATTTTCCTTTCGAAAAACCCTATTAAAAAGGAAGTTCACATGCTACATTATATATAGGGTGCGAGAATGTCTGATTATCACAAGCTACATCATAGCTAGGTCATGAGGAGTTCATAGATTTCTCTATAAGAAGGGTGCAAGAATTCTTACACGTGGGGAAAATGAGTGTTTTCTCGAATCTTATAGAAGGAGAAACTTCCATGGTGAGGTGGCATCGAAATGGTTTGGATCTTACTCACTTTCATGATTTAGTGGGATCATCCTAACCTTCTCACCTTATCCTCTTCGGATTATAAAAGGAGAGGAGCTCTCATGGAGAAGGGCTAAGTTGGATTTGGCTTGGAATTATTAGCTTGGTTGGAGTGTCTCTGAGTTTTGCCTTTGTCAAGATAGATTGTGAATATTATCAGATCTGTGCTCTTAGAATTCTGGGAATGGAAGTGTGTAGGGAACGAAGGATAGTTGGAAGGGACCTTACAACATCAAGGCCACGGTTGTAATATCTCTTTCACATTTAATATGATACAATAATATGATTCTTTCCTATAAAGCTTGTTGTGTTTTATTGTATGATTCCTTGATCACATACATAGGTTTATATTGAGTTTATTCTATTACTATCACTTTGGTTGGTTGCATTCTTTTGCAGGTCCATCATTGTATGAGCGTTGGAATGGAGCTAGGATGGTGATGGTGAGAAAAAGCGACATTTAAATGGTATGTCACCCATCCCTCTTTAGTTAGTAAATTCAATATTTAAAACTTAAGGAAAGTGTCATGTTCTTCTGTGTTTTGGTCTAGATCTAGGTGGATCTAGGGAGATCAGTTAGTGTCTGCACCCACCAATTTGTTCGATAACAAACACCTAGTTGAAATGAGAATGTTGGCTCATGATGAGACCCCCTTTCTCTCAACCATGCAACTGAGAGTCATTGCACTGGTTTGGTGACTAGATGATGACAATTTCATACCACTAGATATTCATGAATGTGACAGGATGGCTTGTGATGAGACCTCCTACCCTTCAACTAATCTTTTAAGAATTATTTATTATATTGTGGGTCCCCTTTACTCAAAGATAAGTGTTTCATTTCTTTCTTGGGTGAAGCATCTAGAAGGTTTACACAAGGCTTTTATATTTTACCCAACATCAAACCCTCTAGGCATTTATCACCTTCTTCCCATAGAATGAGGCACAACCCCTTCTTGGGTCAATACACCCTAAAATCCTAATAGATAATGAAGTTGAGGGGAACAATTATGGAAAGTGGTAAGTATGGTCATGAACGATATGATGGCTCATTAAGGGAGTTCCCATTAGCAAACCCATCCCCAAGGAAAACCACTTACTAGGGCACAATCTCAACCACCAAGGTGAATTAGGGAAAAAGGAATAATGTCTAAGAATATATCATGAAATATAGAGAAATACAAGATACAAAAAAATCATTTTCCTTAATTATTGAAATGATTCTCACCATAATACTGACTTGTAACTCATGGAGCAAGGCCCACTGCCTTCCATAAGCCAACTGGCATGGTTGATACCATCTGCAAAACTGTGACCATCTATGGTGGTGAGTGGGTTTTCCATCTATACAAAAGGGTATTTTTGGTCATGTATTCTCTCGACACTCCATATCTCCAACCTTAGGGCCTCGAGACATGATCTCCTTAGTTATCCACAAAATGGGGATAACATTTGGCTCCTACTTGGGGACATGTGCTCATCGTAGAGTGTGTGAAAACCACAACATCTCCTGGTAGACATGTTCCTGCAAGGAAACATCAAACTTTCAAGTGCAGGATGGCCTACTCATCCTTTTTCTCATATGATCATAATCAAAACCAACTAAGCTAGAAATAATAAAAAAATTGACATTTTTTCAAAAAATTCTAAACTAAGCATGAAATCAATATGCAATTAGAGAAAAATGAAAATGAAATGCATATAAACTATTATGAGAAATCAATATGCAAATGCATGGAATAAAAATGATTTACCTACTTACCTAGGGCCATGGGGCCTTGAATATCATGTGCTGGATGATGTCAGGTGAAGTCATACAACCAATGCAACCATTTGGTCATCTCATCAAAGTATCTCCCCGTGTTCTTATTTATATAATACAACAAGGATAAATTAAGAAAATAATAATCATGAGTATAAAAACACATATAATCAATCATGAAATAAAATTCATGAAGATGGGTGGGAGGGAGGAAATCTTGCTGGAAAGAGAAGCCATCAACCTGATCATTGTCGGGTCTTAGAAATGTCGCATTTTTATCCTATTTTCCTTTCATTATTCCTCTCATTCATCCATATTCCATTATTCCATTTATCGTTCATGATACCATTTTCATAAATTAATTATGGGTTTACCTTATTATTTTCCAATTCATTTCTTTTAAGTATTTTTGAGAATTTATGATTAAATATTAGAAAATCTACAAGTTTTCATTAATATCTCAAGTTTGGATGATCTTTGTAATGTGTAGGATTATTTGAAAGTATTATTCAAAAATATTCTCGAATATTTTCTCCACCATTTCAAGTATTTGAAGATAATTATTCAAGTTAATTCCAAGGAGGAATATCATGAGAGGATTGTTGAGGATTTGAAGGGATAAGTATTTTGTAATAATGGGAAATTGGTTGAGAGAAAAGTGGATCTACAATTATGAGTTTCTTATCCTCTTTTCAAAGAAACTCATGTATAAATAGGAGTTCTCTCTCTTCATTTGAAGAGTGGGGGGGGGGGGTTGCGATTAGGATTAGAAAAGTGTTGAATGGAGTCCTTGGATGTTAGGAAATGGTCCTTGTTTTCTAAGTCTTTTGTTAGTCATTTATTAGTATGAGTTTCACGATTTCCATTATTGTGTCATGGAGTGGATTTGATCTTTGTGATGTAATAGATTGAGATTTCTTTATTGTTAATGTGAGCTCACATATGTTGTCACAATGTGTCTATTCCTTTTCATTTGTTTCCCTTCAGAGGTTGTTTTTATTTTATGCAATTTCACATTTCCAAGTTGATTTAATTTATGAAATTTAATTCTAGTTGTGTGTTTCATCTTCAACATTAGATTGGGTTAAGTTAGCTTCAATCCTTCCTATACCGTGCATGTACTTTGTAATTTTACGAACTTCTTCGAGTGCCTTTCGAGGGAGCATAAATGCTAATGTGTATGGTCTAGGTGGATTTTGGGTGCTTCCATATTGATCACAGAACACTGGAACAAGACTTCTACGCATTGGAATTTTCCATCATTGATGGTTATGGCCTGCCCATCTAAAAATTTGTAATTTTTTCCATGTACCCAGGTTTGGCCCTGGCTATCTCCAGTTCTTGCTCGAAGTCTTGGGTTACATAGATGATATTTCCAACATCTACCTTGAACTTATATCTCCTCTCACAAATGGAGGATTAATGATGTCTTGAATTTACAATGTCCAATAGCACACAATACGTGGCCCCCCTTCTCCAATGAATGATGGTTGCAACATATTATAAAATGGAGGATTCCCTCAATCCCTTTAACAAGGACTATTGGATTTTTATTAGTGGGAAAATGTAACACCCGGGAGTAGATGAAGATGCAATGGATCATCTTGATCACAGTAATAGTGCGAGAGAGATGATGAACCAATGAACCCTTCAATATTTACTAAGAAGTTAACATAAAAACCTGCTAATTCTCTTTGTAGCTATATCATTTGTGTTTTCCAGATTTTTGTCTTGTTAGGCCAGCTTAGAACAATATCAGGTCATAGAGGCTCGTGTTACACCATTTTATTTCCTTGATTTATCTAAATTTACATGCCACAAAAGTGTTGAAATATTGTAAATGCAAAGAGTATTTTATTTATTATTCATTTATTATTCATTATATCAATCCCCTTTTGTGGATTGATCATGTCAGGCATTGTAATTGACTAAATCCCATTTTGCAGATTCGTCAAACCCTAAATGTAATATGAAAATTAAGAAGTCGGCCCCTAGCAAAATTAAAGTGGTTCTAACCACCTAGAAAGAGAAGTCATCCTTGGTAGTGAAGAGACACCTCCTTTCAACACTTGCCAGTTTGTATAAATAAAGGAAGCCAATGCCTCATTTACACACTCACTCATTCGATCATCCAGAGCGCAATTTTGGTAGCTGCAATTGGAGAAGAAGGAAGAGAGAGAGGAACATTACTTGGGAGACGATATTCTCTAGTGCTTGTTTTATTGTCTTGGCATTGTATTGGCTATCTATATTAAGGAATTTTTTGTTGGTTTTTCTTCCCTATGAGGGTTTCCCAGGATAAATGTTATGTATCTTGTGATTGTGTTTCTCGCGGTGATCCTGTATATTCTATGGTTATCTATTAAATTAAAAAGAAACCTAATAATATCTTAAACTCTAACATGGTATCAAAGCTAAGATGAAGAGAGTATCTTTCACAGGAAAAAGAAAAATGTCATTGTTGTCGTACAAGAAAATTAGGGATTTTTATTGAAGAGGAATTTCAGCCAAAAAGTCATCTAAAAAAGTGTTCCCTAGCCCAAGGAACTCTTTGGCACCTTCAGCACACCTTTTCAATGGATAGAACTCCCATAAAGTGAAACCCTAGTTTTCGCTAGTATCAGAAGTACCAGAAAACCACAAGTATCAAGAAACCAGAAATACTAGAAATCCAAGAGTACCAGAAAACTAGAAGCACCAATCCAGAAATCCATTGGTCAAGTTTGAAGGGGAAATATTTGGATTTTCTTAAAGATAACCACACCAGGCTACTCGCCTCAGCCAAACACACATCCTGGTAAGTTTTAAATTCAATTCTGATCTTTTTCATTTTTTGGTCATTTTCCTAGCTCCAGGGAAAAGATGCCTGCAAGCACTAATCTTGTTGACAAGATAGAAGGTGTGGAAAAATTTCATGCCTAGAAGTATAGGATTGGACTCATTCTTGAAGAGAATGACCTAGAAAGATTCATTAAAGAGAATGTACTAGAACCCATTGATGTTGCAGCTAAAGCAAAACACCAAAAGGACACAGTTAGGGCCAAAAGAATCATTGCATATTCTATCAAATATCACTTGATTCCTCAAGTGTCTTCAAAGAAGACTCCAAAATAAATGTTTGATTCCCTAACCAAATTACATGAAGGAAAGAACATCAATCGAAAGATGAATCTAAGGGCTCAACTCACAAATACAAGGATGCAGAAAGGAGAAACAATCTAGGAATATTTCTATAGAATATCACAATTCAAAGAACAATTAGAAGCAATTAAAGATACTATATATGAAGAAAAACTTATAATGACAGCCCTTAATGATATCACGAGACCTTCGGATGCATTCATCCAAACTATTTGTGCCAGAAAAGACAAACTACAATTTGACAGTCTTTGGAAAGAATGTGCTCAAGAAGCAAGAGTAGATAACCGAGAAGATTTGATATCAAGAGATGAATATCAATCCCTATCTACTTACACTAAATTATGAATAGATAAGTATTACTTCTAGAAAGAAACTCATAAGTAGTCTCACCCCCAAAACAAATTCATACATAAAGAATCTCAACTAAGGAGATTCCAGAAGTTTCAGAAAGGACAAAGAAGAGAAAAATATTTCTCATCTTACCAATGTTACCATTGTGAAAATATGGGACATATTGCGAAACATTTTCTAGCTAGATGAGAAGAATAAAAGAAAAAAAACAAGAGGCACCATGCCCATGCAGATGAATATGAAGAACCACCCATAAAGATGATAAAAGAACATATTGAAGACTATGTCTTAATCTCTTCCATCTCAGGATCAGTATCACCTGGTAAGGACACTTGTCTCATTTATAGTGGTGCTTTGAAGCACATGATAGGTCAAAGAGACATTCTCTCTCACATTTCATAAAATAAGTTTCCTCAGAAAGGCACACTTGGAGATGATTATCAATACCCTATCAAGGGAGTAGGAGAATCAAATTACAAGTTTGATTAAGGGACCCCAATGAAGATGAAGGATGTACTATATGTACCATGTTTGACAAAGAACTTACTCTCCATCTCAGGCTTAGAAAAGAAAGGCTTCAGATTTGCCTTCACAGATGGAGAATTTCTTATGTGGGCCAAAGGAAAAACCATGAAAGAAGCAATTGTTATTGGAAAATAAGAAGTGGATTGTATAAGCTAAAGGGCCACTCAAAAGTAGCCATGACGCACTCCATTAACAATCCATGTGAACTTTGGCATATAATATTATCCCACATCAGCTACAAGGAATTACCATATGTAATCAAGGCATTCATAGGTCTCCCAGAACTCAAAGTTGACCATGAAGGTGTGTGCAATGGATGTGCACAAGGAAAGAACATCATGAACCATTTTACAAAGATAGATAATAAATTAGAAGTAGTCCTAGAGTTCATTGACTCAGATGTGTGTGGCCTAATTCCATCTGAATATTCTGGTAAAACCTGGGTTTACTTTTTGAAATCAAAAGATGAAGTGTTCAGTAAATTCAAGGAATTCAAAGCCTTGATAGAGAATCTTTCTGAAAGAAATATCAATATACTCAGGTCAGATAATGGAGGATAATACACCTCAAAAGAGTTTTCCAAATTTTGCAAATATGCCTGGATCAAGCAAGAGGGAGATCACCACTCCCTACAATCCTCAACAAAATGGTGTAGCAGAATGAAAGAACATAACTATAATGGAAGTAGAGAAGACCATGATCCATGATCAACATATTCCAATGTACTTATGCGAAGAAGCAACAAAAACAATAGTATATGTACAAAATATATTGCCCCATAGTGCACTTATGTTCAATACCCTTGAAGAGATGTTCTCCGAAAAGAAGCCAGAAGTAAGCCATCTCAAAATATTTGGCTGCCCAATATTTGTGCATATTCCAAAAGAGAAGAAAACCAAGCTAGACCCTTCAGGAAAGAAGGGAATATTTGTTGGATACTGTGAGGTCTCCAAGGCCTTTAAAGTTTATATACTAGGTTACCATCATATTTAAATTAATAGAGATGTAAACTTTGATGAAGATGCAACAATAAAGAAATCAAGAAGATGCCAACTTGAAGAAGTATATGAACAAGAACCTGTAGCTCCTAGAGTTGTAGAACCAGTGAGGGAAATCATAACTTCTCTTGATGAGGAAATTCTAGAAGATCATGACATAATAGTGTCTCAAGAACCTCCCTAGATGACGATCTCCCACAAGAGAAATCCATCTTGGGAAAGGAAATGTATTTAATATGGAGAGAAGTATGGTGCCCCTGAAGGAACCATGAGACAAATGAGGAAACCTAATCCATTCTCCAATTATATGGCTTTGATCTATGATCTCTTAGAGGAGGAGCCTACTTTCTTTGAAGAAGCCATTTAGAAGAAAGAATGGGCAGATTCAATGATAGAAGAATACCAATCCATCATAAACAATGATGTATGGGAAATAGTTCCCAGAGCAAAGAGCAAGGATGTGTTATATTCCATATGGTTTTTCAAAATAAAACATGTTGTTGATGGAAGTATTGAGAAATATAAAGAAAGGTTTGTTTCTCGTGGATTTTCTCAAAAGGAAGGCATTGACTATGAAGATATGTTTTCTCCTATAGGCATATACACTTCAATAAGAACCATCATATCCCTTACAGCTAAGATGAAGTGGAAGTTACACTAGATGGACGTGAAAAAAACTTTCTTGAATGGTGTCATTGAAGAAGAAGTGTATATAGAACAACCTCAAGGGTTTGAAGTTAAAGACAAGAAGACTCATGTCTGCAAGTTGAAGAAGGCTATGTATGGATTGAAGCAAGCTCCTAGAGCTTGGTATGGAAGGATTGACAGTTTCTTCATGAGCTTGGTCTTTACCGAGAGTAAAGTTGATCCTAACCTTTACTTCAAGGTTATGAATGATGAGCCTGTTATATTGCTTCTGTATGTGGATGACTTATTCTTAACTGGAGAAGAAAATCTCATCACTGAATGTAAGAAGAAGCTCACTGTAAAATTTGAGATGAAATGCCTTGGCCTAATGCACTATTTCTTAGGTCTTGAGGTTTGGTAGAGCCCAGTGAGGATCTTCCTTAACCAATGGAAGTATGCAGTTGAAATACTTAAGAGATTTGATATGTTGGAGTGAAATTCCATGAATACACCCATGTAAACAAATTTGAATCTACTGGTTGACACTTTGCCAGAATTGATTGATGTTACGTTGTACAAATAGATCGTTGGATCGTTGATGTATCTGACGAACACCAGGCCAGATATATGTTTTTCTATGAACACCTTGATTTATTTTCTGGTAGATCCCAGACGTGTTCACCTGGTTTTTGCAAAATATGTGATAATGTAACTTAAAGGTACATTATATTGTGGTCTCAGTTATGATGGAGATCATGTCTTCAAATTGAGTGGATATACTGATTCAGATTGGGATGGAAGTGTCTCTAAAAGAAAGAGAACTTCAAGATGTTGTTTTAGTCTAGGGTCATCCATGATCTCATGGCAGAGTAGGAAGAAATCAATTATTCCTCTCAGCATGGCAGAAGAAGAATACATTGTTGCATGTTCTCCCAGTAGTGAAGCCATATGGCTTTAGAAGTTGTTGACAAGTCTATTCGATCTATATATGGAAGAAACCATGATCCTATGTGATAACCAAAGATGTATAAAGATGATAGAGAACTATGTATTCCATGACAAGTCAAAACACATAAAGATTCAATACCATTACATCTGTGATATGGTGCAGAGGGGAGCCATAAAGCTCCAGTATGTTAGCACAGATGAACAGGTTGTTGATGTGTTGACCAAGCCTCTATCTCGTGTAAAATTTGAGAACTTTAGATATAATCTTGGTGTAGTCTAAAAGGACCTCCCTCTAAAGGGGGATTAGTGGTGTGTTCCCAGCCTCGTGTTGTGATGCCAACTTCATGATGATGATGTGTTTCCAACCTCGTGTTGTGATTCCAGCTTCATGTTGATGATGTGTTGCCAGCCTTGTGCTATGATGCCAGATTCATGTTGATGATGTGTCTCTAGGCTCATGTTATGATGCCAACTTCATGCTGATGATGTGTTTCCAACCTTGTGCTATGATTCCAGCTTCATTCTGATGATGTGTCACCAACCTCATGCTTTCATGCCAGCTTCATGATGATGATATTGTGTAGCCAGTCTCATGCTGTGATGTCAGCTTTGTGCTGAAGATTCTAAGCCTGGTGTTGATGTTGATGATGCTCCAGCTTTTGTGTTTTTTTGTTGATAATATTGATGATGAGAAAAACTTTCGATGATTTATAGGTATGCCAATTGGTGTTCCATATGCTATTGATGATGTTTCCCTCTCTCTCTCACCTGCTGCTGTTGTAGAATACTCTTCTTGTTAAGGGGGAGTTTTGAAATATTGTAACTGGAAAGAGTATTCTATTTATTACTGATTTATTATTCCTTATATCAATCCCCATTCGTGCATGGATCATGTCGAGAATTGTAATTGACCAAATCCTCTTTTATGGATTGGTCAAACCCTAAATGTACTATGCAAATTAAGAAGTCATCCCCCAGGAAAATTAAAGTGGTTCTAACCACCCAAAAAGAGAAGTCATCTTTTACAGTGAAGAGACACCTCCTTTCATCACTTTCTAGTTTGTATAAAAAAAGGAAGTCAATGCCTCATTTACACACTCACTCATTCGATCATCCAGAGTGCAAGTTTGGTAGTTGTAGTTGGAGAAGAAGGAAGAGCGAGAGGTGCATTACTTGGGAGAGGATATTCTCTAGTGTTTGGTTTATTTTCTTGGCATTGTATTGGCTATCTATATTAAGGAATTTTTTGCTGGGTTTTCTTCCCCATGAGGGTTTCCCAGGATAAATGTTGTGTATCTTGTGATTGTGTTTCTCTCAATGATCCTATCTATGTTATGGTTATCTAGTAAATTGAAAAGAAACCCAATAATATCTTAAACTCTAACAAAAAGCATTGACTGTGCCAACTTCAAAGACACACCTTTTTGTTGGGGTAAAGTTGATGTGGATGGTTTATGTTGCAATCTTGGGTGATAGACTATTTTTATTTTTTGAACGTGTGGAAATCTTCAATTATACCCTTTTAAGTAAATAAGGCCATGGAAATCTTTAATTACGAGCTTGAGAACTTTATTATTGTATGACCATATGTTTTGAATTTTATATATTTCTTAATGTTTTTAACTTTATTATGGATTGAAAGTTTGTATTTACTATGGATATGATCTTGTTTTTACATAAGTTTAGATTAAAATAATGAAAAAATCTTATTTCAATCAATTTCTACAAGGGAGATTTATCCAAATGTATTTTGAAATGATAAGTTTGCAGTGAAAAATTGTAAATATGTATTTTAATGAAATAATATAATGGTGAGTCATCACAAAAATATATATATATATATCAAAATTTAAAAAAATTAATAATAATAATAATAATAATTGCAAATGGATCTCAAACATTTCCTAAAAAAAATGTTCTTATGTCTTTTACTCTAATTCATTTTTCTTGATCCACTCGAAGCAGGTATTCAAGAAGAAGATTGTAAAAGACACGTCACATTGGAAGATAAAAATACATTTCATTTTATTCTTCATTTGATTGATTAAGAACACATTTTTCCTGCATTTTGTGTTTTTCAATGCTCTCACAATTTTGTTGCGGGATTAGTGCTAACCTTTTATAGGTTCAAAGATGATCAAATTTCATGTTGAAGTGATTTTCAAGAATCACAAAAATTTTTCAGAAAAACATGCATCATTGAAAGCTTGAAGGAGATAAACTTTTTATCGCACATGTTATACTATTTTCCACCACAAAGACATGTTTCAAAAAACCAATTAAACCATGACATGTTCATTTACCCTTGTCCTTCAAAGCTCATTAGTCATCCATATTAAATTCTATTTTTTCATTTCCCTACAGATCATGACTTCACACATTCCCACCTTTCTGAGTCGCATACATTATATCCTCATTTTTTAGTACATCTTTTTTCCTTATGAATAAAACCATCCAATTGCCTTTTCATGACTGAATTTCCTTGTTTTCCTTTCCATAAAAGCTGTTTGACCATGAGATTTTTTATCTATAGTCCTGCCAATCATTTTGTACAACTCGTGTTGACTGATGTGGGATTCCTTAAGGCCCACCTCTCAACAAGTCTTTCCCCATCAACCTTAGTAGATTAACTGGGATAGAGACTAGAGTCCTTATGAGTACCTTGAGGCTTGAATGCCTTAATGGAAATTTCTCTCTCTAACAATCATAGGAATACATCAATTCCCCTTGATCGTTAGATATTGCAAGTGGCTCAATATCAACTCAGTCATTCACACTTTGTAAGATGTACTTAGGTACCTTGGCACTCATTGAAATCAATGGTGAGATTGCCTCACATTGGTTAATGTAATCCATCAATGGTCGGTAATCAAATGACTTCTTTCCATGCTCAACATCGACACATTTATTCGCATGACTAGAATTGTACCATTGGGTTTTGTAGCAGGTGAATAATATATACTTTTCATGACTCCATCATCAGTTGCAACAACATTCATTCATCCATAAGAGAGTATCAAAGTTCCACTTTCATATTCATACAACCAAGAAGCAATTCACATTCCATCACCTCATAGTCAACAAGCTAGCAGCAACAGTCACATTCTTCATGATTCAACATCTACATTCTTATTGTATAGTTCATTGATTGTTCAGGTAGGTGAACATATGCTGTTTTATAATCTTTAATCACATAATTCCTTGAATTCTAGAAATGAATGAATTTGGAAATTTCCCTCACCATTTTACCATTGCCTCTCTCATTTTTGCAACATAAAACATCTTTAGTTGGGGGGGGGGGGAGTATATTCATTCCCATTTTATTCCATTCTTACACATATCGTCATCTCATTCACTATTAACCAACATTTTTCTCCAAAACTACACTTGGTTGCACTTTGATTCCAGATATTGGTCTCTTCTGGCATGATTCATAACATGAAGAAAAGTCTCTCTAATGTATATTGATGGCTCATTATTTCCAGTGCATGTATACTTAAAATATTATTGTAGCAAGAAAATAAGTAAACAAAACCAATGTTGTTAACACAAGAACCAACATTTGTCATGTTCATGGTTGTCACATAAGAACCAACCATAAGACAAATCCATTGCTACTCATGTATTGGACATCATGGAATGATTTATTAAAAACATCATCATGTAATGCCAAAGTTAATAAGCCCAAAGTTTACAAGAAAATCAATGCACATTTGCATGATAACATGCAACAAGTTTAGTTGGGGGGAAATGTTGGGTCTTAGAAATGTCGCATTTTCATCCTATTTTCCTTTCACTATTCCTCTCATTCATCCATATTTCATTATTCCATTTACCGTTCATGATACCATTTTCATAAATTAATTATGGGTTTACCTTATTATTTTCCAAGTCATTTCTTTTAAGTATTTTTAAGAATTTATGATTAAATATTAGAAAATCTACACGTTTTCATTAATATCTCAAGTTTGGATGAGCTTTGTCATGTGTAGGATTATTTGAAAGGATTATTCAAAAATCTTCTCGAATATTTCCTCCACCATTTCAAGGATTTGAAGATAATTATTCAAGTTAATTCCAACGAGGAATATCATGAGAGGATTTGTGAGGATTTGAAGGGATAAGTATTTTGTAATAATGGGAAATTGGTTGAGAGAAAAGTGGATCTACAATTATGAGTTTCTTATCCTATTTTCAAAGAAAATCATGTATAAATATGAGTGATCTCTCTTCAATTGAA
>ML784634.1:285883-300839 GCA_009831015.1 Picea engelmannii | reverse complement strand
TTAGGAAAGGGTCCTTGTTTTCCGAGTATTTTGTTAGTCATTGATTAGTAGGAGTTTCATGATTTCCATTATTGTGTCATGGAGTGCATTTGATCATTGTGATGTAATAGATTGATATTTATTTATTTTTAATGTGAGCTCACATATGTTGTCACGTGTCTATTTCTTATCATTTGTTTCTCTTCACAGGTTGTTTTTTATTTATGCAATTTCACATTTCCAAGTTGATTTAATTTATGCAATTTAATTCCAGTTATGTTTTTTTTCTTTTATGCAGTTTCACATTTCCAAGTTGATTTAATTTATGCAATTTAATTCCAGTTGTTTTTTTTAGATTCAACACTAGATTAGGTTAAGCTATCTTCAATCCTGCATATACAGTGCATGTTCTTTGTAAGTTTACGAACTTATCGAGTTGCCAACTAAATGATTAGGGAACTTATTAAACGACAATATTTACCCCCAACAATCATCCTACATGAAAATGTAGCCACACGACTGATCAATCCATATATGAAAGGGGCTACTATATGTAGACAAAGTCTCATATTCATCGGTGCATAAAGACTCACTTCTTGTCGAGGGTGTTATCACTGAGAGTCACCCTTATATTGCAAGAGGATAATCCCAACACCCATTAAATAGTTTTGTAAATGTAGATTTATGATAAAATGTCAAATGGACAAAACTCAGCATAGCAATGTTTCAACACAAAAAATCTAGGCTAGTATGCATAAGAAAATGGGGTTTTGGTTAACTTCAGTCACTGGTTTAAAGATAAATGTGAGTAGATGGAACACTTCATGAGGAAGATGAATAGGTTTTCTATAAGCATCAAGCCTTCTAACACCTAGGTGAAGAAAAATCTCAGTCGCAAGAACCTCTTGAACTAAACTTTAAAACACTAAAAACATTTACAAAAGCATCATAATCAAACATTGATTATAACACATCTATAACATTTCATAAGGATCATTCAATAATGAGAAATTAGAGTAAGAAGAAGCAATATAATAAAAAAAGGTTGACTTCTATTAATCAAAATATCTCAGATCTCATACATAAACAAGAGTATGGCTCTGTCTTATCTAAATATTACAATAGGGAGCTCTGCTCAACCATTCGAACCTAAAAATAACATTCTCCTATTGTATATATAGTTTAAATAGTAAGAAACAACTTGAAGTGCAATATGGCCTCTCTAACCTAGGATTCTCCACAAAAAACTGCAAATCTAACATCTGTATAAGTGAAACTAACAGACTGCTAGAAACATGGAGCATGTTGGCAACAAATCTAACAATATGATCATGACATAATTTGTTGTTCCTTGGGAGCATTTCCATCAGTTCCATGTGTCCTCCAAGCCTTTGTGTTGAGTTTCATCTACCACCTGGTGACCATTTATTCCCTCCAAATCCATCACAGCTAGAAAGGGAAGTGAATCCAGAAATGTTGATTGTATCATCTAGTTCGTAGCAACTTTTCATAGCTCATTCGATAACAGATTTCATAGCACCCGCCTATGTAAAATAGTTTTGCAGGAGATTCTGTAGCACATTCGATAGCAGATTTCATAGCGCCCCCCTGTGAAAATTGTTTTGTAACAACTTTTCATAGCAAACTACCACTTTGTGTCTAGCTAGGTGATTCTGCAATGCTCTCCATAGTGAATATGGAATCCTGTCAGTTTGGGTGATTCTGTAGCGCCAGGTGCTACGAAATGATCTGTAATTTTCTATGTCATGCAATTGAGCCCAAAAAACAAAAAAAATATTAGCAGAAGGAGTATAAGCCTGTAGATTCCTCCAGTAGGTATAATTATGACACTTCCATTAAAACCTCAAAATACAAAAGGTGATCATCATAAAAAATGGGTCTTTTCATCCTCTCCACTTCATCTTCTTAATATGGAACTTTTCCTTGTTGCATCTTGGGCTAGTACATTGATATTTATCTGGTCTAGATCATCCTTGAAGGGATGCAAATCATCTTTAAGTTTTTTTTTCTGGTACTACAAGTCTGTGTTTTTCATGTACAAGTTTCTAAGCAGTCTATGCAGGGGCATAAATAGTGTCGCTGTGAACCAAGCTAGCTCAAGCGTTTCCTTATACATATCCATGAGCTCATTCATATTTCTCCTCTCAGCCACTCCTGCTCCCTTCAAGTGGGAAATTTCCTTTCTTTCATCCATGAGTTGTCTGAACAATCTCTTGGAGGTGGGGTTATTAGGGGGAGTGGTGATGTTGATGATTTCAACAGGCTTCTCAATAGTTTCACCCTTACCCTTATCTTTATTTTGAATAGGAGCTTTGGTTATGACTTCTGCTTCAATATATTCCTTATGGACTAATGATCTGGTGAAGGGACTCCTAGCTATTGTCTCAACTGTTGTAGTAGGTGAAGGAAAGTGTAACTTTCTCCCCTTTTTGGTTGTATTTTTGGCTGAGGGAACTTCCTCTAGTTCAGGTGCAAGATGAGGTGAAATTTCCCTTTATGGGGAGTGATGGACTTCCCTTTCTTCTTCTTCAACTTATTTAGAACCTTATTTATCTTAGGAAATGTGTTTTCCATTTATGTTTTTTCTTGTTTCTGTTTGGGAAACACTACTAGATCGAAAAGGGATCTCCATGGATTGAGGGGTAGGGGCTGTGTCTAGATGCATATTAGAAGAGGCAATGAATTCCTCTGAAGTGAGGTTTATTTTCTTCAATTCCTCCATTACAAGCATCCTAATCATCCGTCAGTGGAAAACATTGGTGTCCACATCCTTGGACTTGGCTTGGACCTTATCATCCATTTTTCCCATACTCCTAAATAAATAGAAAGGGGTGTTCATTAAGTCCTTTCCCGTGAAGTGTAGAAAAAGGCTAATGTGATACTGGTATATCATATTGAATCTCCCCTCACATGTAAAATACCTCTGGATGAATTTCAACATTTTGTCAAAACCCTCAACCAAGTGGCTCTTAGGCACTCCCTTAGACAAATTATCTCTCTGATGTTCTGGTTTGAGGAAATCTTTAAAAAAGGTTGCATTAAGAGTCATACATTTGAAACACCTTTCACTAGTGTTGGGTATTGTAGTGGTTGCTGCAATGGTGGCTTTAGATACTTCCATCTCAAGGGTTCCTACCATGGTCTTAGTGCCATAAAAGTTTTAAAAAAATTCCCTAGCAACCTCAGGGTGTCCCCTCTGCATATTTTGATAGAAATTTAGGCAACCAACCCTTTGGAAAACCTCCTTGATCAGAGGTTCAAAATCAAACAAGTGCATATCAAAAGGCTTAGTCCTGACTACACTCCCACCCTTGTGATACTTATTTTATTGCAGTGTATCCATTGATAGAAACAAGAGACCAAACACTACAATGTTATGAGAGGTATGGGAAGCCAAGCAAGGACATAAGTCTTTAGGTTTTGAATGATGGTCCTTATCTAGTTTTTTCAGGTTTTCCCTTCAATTGAATTATGAATCAGTGAGAGAACAATTTTTTGGCTTAGAAAAGGAAGAAAATCCATTCAGAGAAAAGGTATGAAGGAGGCAACACTGTCAAGTTTTAGGCTAACATAAAACCACCATGTAGGGTCATCATCATTTTAAAAGAAAAGGATCCTAAACTCTTCACTGTGAATATACTTTGAATTTAAAATATAAAATGAAATCGTGAAGGAAAAGAGTTGATGTTGGAAACGTCAGTAGAGATGATGACACGAGGTTGAAACAATTTGCAGCACTGGAATAGAGGATCTTTAGCACAATTTCGTAGCAGTTTTTGTAGCATAACATAGACAACAAGGGCCAAGAGATAAATAGGCACAATAGCTCTGGTAGCAAATCTGATTCAATTTTAGTGGATGAGGCTGAAAATATGCATATGGCTAAGAAATCTGTGACAGCAGAGGTAAAGGGGTTGGTAGGTGGAGGAAACTATAATTTGTAGTGCTAGGTGCTACAAAAAGCTAAGAAAAACTTTAGATGATCTTCAACAGAGCTCGAATGGCTCAAAGAGTACCTGGGAAACGTAGCTTGAATGTTGATGATATTCAGAAGGAATTAAATTTCTCCCAACCATCCCAGTATTCAATTCACCTTGGTCAGTTGTTGGTCTATAGCATAATCCACAATGCTATCTGGACTAAGAGTTTCTATAATGTTGAGCTAGGAGCATAATTCAAACTTTGATAAATAGTTAGAAATATTTAATCACCAAATCATGATTATTCCTTTTGAAAACATGGATGTTGAAAACAATGAAATGACATGACATTAGCTTCATAATTTCAAATGATGATAAAGAAGGAGGGTGTACAAAATATGCATTACAAAAACTACTAGTGAGTTGGCAGCGTACTTGAAGGGATTTGATTTGACTCCCTAATGAGTAAAGGTACAGTGTGGAGAGGTTCAAGTGTATGAATATAGGCATTGACATGTCAAGCTTGTGGTGTAATGGGGATGGTAGTGATAGCTGTCAAATAATGTGATCAACCAAGGGTGTAAACTATAGGTGTGGGTCAAATATGTGATCCAAGCTCCATCCTTCCATGTATTTGAGTTAACTTAAGAAAACGATAAGGAGAAAATAAAAAACAAAACTAAAAAGACTAAAGGATAAAAAATTAAAACTTAAGGGGAGAATTGACCCATGACAAATTCATGTGATAACATTGGCTTCACATGCAATGACATGCTCCCTGTGAGCTACCAAGAACAAGCAACTTCATTGTCTTATCCTAGGTCTATGGGGTCATTTATTCAAACAAAAATAAAAGAAAAGTGATATTTACAATGAATGAAAATCCACTGATGGCTTAAGAAAAATGCTTCTTCAGAAAGTGCCCATTGACAGGGCCACCAAAAACTTCAAAATGCTTCAAGTTTTGCAATTTATAAGTATTATTTGAAAACACCTCAGAAATGTTGAAAGGACCAATCCACAAGGCTTCGAATTTACCATGTTTCCCTTTGTCTTGCTTGGGTGAATCCCACTTGAGCACTAGATCTCCTAGCTGGAAATTTAATTTTCTTACCTTCTTGTCAAAGGCTTGCTTGATCTTGTATTGATGGTCCTGTGCTTTGTAAATGAGCTTCTCCCTAGTCTGTTGTACTTCTACTACTTGTTGTATCCTCCTGACCATATCATCAGGTTCTCCTTGGTAATCCTGGAGGAACTTTACCACAGGAAAGGCAAGCTGAGTAGGAAAGATAGCTTCAATCCCATATACAGGCTGAAAAGGGGAAATACCAAGTGACCTTTTTTTTGTAACTCTATCATCCCATAATGCAAATTTCATCTTTGAGTCCCATGCTTTCTTGTTTTCTTCTAAAAACTTCTTGATGATCTTTATGAGGCTCTTGTTAGAAGACTCTGCCAAACCATTTCCTTGTTGGTAATAAGGAGTAGAATGGACTACTGTAATCCCATACTATTAAAAAAACTTGATCAATGATTCATATTTGAAAGAGGCAACATTGTTAGTAACAATCTTGCTTGGAAGACCAAATCTTGACATGATATCCTTAAGAAAACTAATGATTACCTTGTGGGAGGCGCTCCTTGTAGAAATTGCTTCTATCCATTTGGTGAAATAATCAGTTGTAGTCAAAATCCACTTATGTTGACCACTTGAAGATGGATTAATTTCCCCAATGAAGTCAAGCCCCCACTGCTGAAAAGTGACAAAAACCACCACCGGCTTCAAAGGAAAATATTTGATTTTATTCTTTCCATAAAAATTTTGGAATTTCACCCAAGCTCTAATATTCGCACAAACATCAGTAAAAATGCTAGGCCAAAATTACCTAGCTTTGAGTATCTTATAGGCCATGGTTCTCCAAAAGTGATGGCCCCCACACAAGTTGTCATGAAAATCAGTCATGGCCTTTTGGGTCTTCGGTGGATCTAAACATTCCAAAAGAACCCCTAGAGGATATTTCCAATACAATATGTGATCAATGAGACAATATTTGATTGCCTTAAGCTTCAATATCTTACCTTGTTCTTCTCCAAACCATTAGGAGGCTACAACTTTTGCATAAAATATATGATATCTTTATACCAAGTGCATTCTGCCAAGTTGGGACTGATATGAGAGATTTTGTTAGCAAAATCATCTTGTTGATTTTTTGAGTTTAGGTTCATGAAATTAACCCCTAGTTCTTTGCAATTTGGTTCAACCAAGAACCTAGCTAAACCTTGAAATTTGACCAGTTTAGTGGGCTCCATTTCATGTTCAAATTCTATAATCTTGGCAATCCATTTTCTCCTCTTCCCATCTATGTCAGGATCAATAAGTATCTCTTTCACAGAGGCCGAGGGAACATAGGCAACAATCCTAGAATGTATAATGTATACTCTGAAAGAATTGAGTTATTTAACCAAATCATAAGCCTTCTTTTCCATGATATCATACCTCATCTATGCATCCCTCAATGCTCTGCTAAAAAAGGAAAAAAGCTTCTCTAACCCCTCTGTATTTTTTTGAAGCAAGACAACCACCACTGTGTCAAATGAGGCAAAGGAAAATATAACAAATTCCTTGGAATAATCAGGGTTGATGAGCATATGTGCTTCAGTCAAGGCCTGTTTGATTTGTTCAAACTAATCTTGTGCCTCAAAAGTCCATTTCACCACATTTCCTTTCCTAATCATAAATGTGATGTACTTAACCAGTTCAACAAATTTAGAGATGAATCTTCTCAGAAAATTGATTTTACCCAAGAAAGAATGAACTTCTTTCTTGGATCTAGGAAACGATAAAGTCTTGATAGCATTTGCTAGTCACCATTACAATTTTTATTATGTGAAATAAAGATTTCAGAATCTAGTGGAATGCTAAACAAGTTTGGAAGCCTAATAAACTAGGAAAGGGGCTCAATATAGCAGGGAAGGGATAAATCTGGCAGAAGCGATAAGATAATCGAGCACGATGCATCACGGATCATTAGTTATCAATATCAACAGTCGAGAATGATTTCATGTGGCGAAGCTATGCAGGTTTTAATTTTGGAGAGGGGTCTCGAAATTTAAACCGTGGTTTTCTCTTGGGGATACGTGGAATCACCAAGTGCATTTCGAGGTGAAAAGAGGTTTCCTCAAACCACTTTCACATGTCCCCCAAAAATGGAAAAGTATAAAAGGGAATTTAGTCATTTATTTGATTGATTATTATTTGAACATTGGACCATTAGAGCCTTGGCATGACTACAGTCTTTCACCTGAAGCTCAACAATACACTAACTGCATGCCATTTCTGCTCATTTCCAAGTATTTTTCATCTCAACCATGGATCCCATGATAACCTCAGTAACAGGATAGGATCTTGTGGCAAAGGAAGAAGCCCTAATTGACCGAGACTCATATGTTTTTTATGCCGAAATCACTATTTCTCCTATTTATGTGTCTAGAAGTAACCTTTCCGACAAAGTGGGGAGATTTATAGAGTTCCTTGAAGAATTCCATGCCACCATAGTCCCTTATGCTGTCGAAATGTCTTTCTGATTTCTTGAATTTAGAGGTTGGTGCACCGAACAATATTCCCATGAAGAAAGATTCATTGTGAATAAACAAGGGTCGGAGGTATTATGTAGGGTAGAGAGTCTATCAATTCGAGAGTCCCTTGGTATACCAGAGTCTTTTTCCACAATTTATGAACCTTTCAATGAAGAGAAGTTGAATAGGGTATATAGAGAATGTCCATCAGAGGTTCAAGATCTGTTTTTACAGATAATTATCAAACCTGAACATTTTTCATAAGGTCTATCTTTTCCAATGAATATAAACATAATGATTATCGAAGTCCAATGGGTATGCTCCCTATTGATTCAATTTTTAGGTCTATACACTGAAAAATATGTGGTTGAAGTCATGCTTGGTTTCCTTTTAACCTTTTTTAAGTCAGAGTCTATTCTGTCGGTCTGTATCATCTTTGATCAATTCCTAGCTGATAATATCCACAGATAGCTAGTGAATTTTCGCTCTCTATGACATTTAAGATACTACACCTATATGTTGAGAATTTTCCTAGAAAACAACAAGAGATAATTTCTTGAAGCAACATTTTTGTCAATTGAATGTAAAAGGATTACATTACTTATGTTCATTAACAAAGTCATGTCTAGAGTTTATAGTTTGATTTTCAATAGTAACCTACCTAGAGTTTTGGATGACATGAGAATCTATCTATGACCAAATCTAGAGAACAGAGTGGGGGATTGGGTACTATTCATGCACTCAACAATAATCTAGGTTTATGGTTGTCATGAATCCCCTTACCTATTGCCTATTTTTCTGACTCCTAGAATCTTTTCCATTGAATTCATCAGGCAGAGAATTATATCCAAGATAGAGCATTTCCTGAAATTGAACAAAGCCTCCAACCTCAAGTTCCCTTTTATCATTGACCCCTTCATTGTCAAATCCAGATCATTCTTATCTTAGGTTCAAGCAAAACTCAAAGAGTTTGGTTTTGCACATCTACAGGGAATAATGTGTGATTCACACCAAATCATATCCAAGAGAAGATTGATGAAAAAACATGCCCCTTATCAGCATGAACAAGTTGAGGGTTTTGATAAGCTAGAAAATCTAGAAGTATGTGTTGATATGGAAGCAATCTTGCAACCAATTCAAATACAACAAGTGGAGGCAACTATACAACAAAGTCAAACGCAAAAACCTTCTTAAAAATTGATAATCAAAGTTCCCAAGATAAGTGTTTATAGAAAGAGAAGTAGTTTAGAGGCCATGGACAATGATGATCAATAGACTGCTCCTAAGAAAATTAAAGTTTCACAGCCAACACAGATTGTGGATTTAGAAGAAGAAGAGCCTAGAGAACAAGGAAATATAGATATGGTGGAAAGTGGTACCACCACTGTAGAGGATGAAAAGGAAAGTAAAATCCAAAGTGAAGGTAGCTTAAGAACCTTTAGCAACAAGAAATACATCTTTGATAAAAAAAATATGAGGCAATTTATCAATCTAGAGAATATTTGGCAAAACAGTATGCTGAGAAGGGTAATATAGCTCTTGGTGAGATGAGGGATTTAGTCCCTGAAGTGGAAAATATTGCTCAGCATAAATATTATCTGTTCATAGTAAGGGATGTTGAAAAGAGTACCTTTAACATTACGATTGTAGATGAATACAATGTCTCTAAGATAAAGATAAGTTATGACAACATAAGTGCTCCAAACAAGGTCAAATTCCATAGGCATACCGGTGATATGTTGTATTCTGATTACTTGAGTTTAATCTTGAATAATTCAAAACTATCATCTTATGAAATGAAATTGGAAGGACAGTTGAGGCAAGAAATGGCATCTAGCAGAGCTTGGTAGACTCAGGCCATGAGGTTGGAATTTGAAGGCCCCCAAGGGTTGAAATCCTTATTGGAAGAGAAAGACAAATTAATTAAAGTTTGAAGAAGAAATTGAAAATGTCTACTACAAAGAATCCACAAACAACATAATTGGTTTCTCTAGAACAAGAAAATTAAGTAAACACTTCATCAAGAGACGTTGGATTACAAGGTTAGGGTGTTGCATCTAGAACAAGAAAAGGTGAAATGGTCACAAGAGAAGAAAAAATTACTAAACAAGGATCTAGTTTCATCTCCTGCTACAGAAGTTGGGTCAAACACTGAAGGACTTGTCCAGGATATGTCAGAAGTTAGCTTGAAATAAGGAGAAATCAAAGGGTTGAAAGGAAGCATAGAGAAATTGAAGCACAGATTGCAGCAAAAGGATGAAAGGATGGCTCAATTTAAAAAAGAGAATGAAGTCTTGCAAGAAAGAATAGACAAATTGAAGATGATTTTAAGAGGCAAAGGTCTATTGTAGGGGGGCAAGCATATCATCTAGGACTCTATAGCTTCTTAAGCTGCGAAGTTCAGAATATATTTGAATTTCATTAATGATAAAGATAGTATAGCCATCACATCCTGAAGTAGGTGCACTGTTGTGAATGAAACTTTAGCAAAGAAACCATCAGAATGGGCCCAAAATGCCATAAATCTACTCAACGTTGTTCCTACTACAGAACTTCAGACTATTGGGGTTAAATATAGAACTACATTGATTATCTAGTCCAGGAGGGTTATTGCTAAACATAGCTTGTTTAAATCAATCCAAACTAAAGCAACACAGATGGAACAAAGTGTACATGAGTTCAAATATTTGTTTGAAGAATTTTTTACCAAAGGAATTCCACCATTTTGGGATGGCAGGGGAAATTTGTATGACCAGGAAGAATACAATGCTCGTTTGACTCAGTTCATAATGGATCATTCCAAGTTCGAAACCCTAGAGGAAAATATGAAAGGAGATACATTAGTTGAACATCTGATTACAGACTTTGAAATTTTGAATCAGTTCAAAGAAGTCAGGCTTGGATTTCCAGTCATGTCATATGCTTCTTGCATTGACTTGGAAATTTTGATAAAGGAAATGAAAATTTATGATATTCCTTCTGAATTGCAATGGAATGAAATAATTAGGTTGGGTAATAAAAAATGCATCTTTCCAGGACCCATTAAAGATGTCCACATGTCACTAAAAATAGCAGATCATGCGGAAGACCAAAGTAGAACAAGTGGAAAAGAAAGGGACTGAAGCGCCATATGAGCCAGAATCCAGATCATGAAATGTTTTCTTACTGATCATTGTAATCGGTTTCTAAAAAGAAACTATTTATTGTAATCATTGTAATCAGTTTCAAAACTGAAATGTTTCATTGCAATCATTGTAATCAGTTTCAAAACCAAAATGTTTCATTTTAATCATTGTAATCGGTTTCAAACCGAAGGAAATCATCTTGTATAAATATTAGGAGTTCCAAATGTATTAGTGGTTGGCATAAGTGAAAGGGCACAATTTTAGCTATTTGAAACATGAATGTAATTTTCTGAAGTTGAATAGAATGCACATGCAGATCTGTTGAAATCTCCATGAAAATATTCTAATGGTGGTGGTCTGAGATTTGTCTTCTTTCTCTATATGTATTTCCTATTTTATTGATTTCATTTTCACCATATTTTGTTTAAATTGGATAGTTAAAGGCCTAAAATTCATCTTGTTATGCTCTCGACTTAAGAAATTTAAACTATGTTAATTTCTTCCTAACTAATTCAAAATTCATTTTATTTAATGCTCTGATGCAATTATATGTTTTTCCTTTCTTCTTACACTCTGCAAATTACAATTTATAACTCAGATTCATCACCTCATTTAGCCTTTATCCTCTGGAGAGTTCTACTGACTAGTGAGTGCTTCCATTCATTTTCAGAAGTTTGACTTCATAGCCCTAGGTGTCCCTCCCCTTCTTTGCCAACAAAATTATAAAAAACCATTCAAAACAACAAAACCTAGCCATTTATTTGTTAAATAAAGTTCATATGTTAAAGACCAAGTGACAGGAGAGAGCCCTCTCTAAGATGAGCAGGATAGTACCCAACTATAAAGTGGTTTGTAGGCTACCTATTTCGTTTGTTTTATCATACGAACAAATTTATAGAGTGCTAACAACCTCTACTCTGCTTGGATCAATTATTACCCCTTTTGCTGATACAATATGTCCCAATAACTTACCTTCCTTCATAGAAAACAAAGACTTCTTAGGATTGAGAGAGAAAACAAAATTTCTACAGTTCAGGAATGTTGGGCTCTAAAGATGTCCTAAAATATAACCTCTATGCATCATCCAAAGGTAGGCGCTGGCACAAGCGTTTTACTTGTAGCCTACATAGGTTCTTACCTTCTGCTTTCAATACCCGTCCCCCGGAAATGAAACCCCTACAAAGAGACAACAATCGTAACAAAAGGAACGACAGTTTTTCCATTCAAATGAATAACATGACAAAAGGAACAACAATTAGAACAAGGGAACGACTGTCATTATATTGAACTGAACTAATGTTGTATTAATTGATTTATAGTACTTGCCCAACTATCTAATTTGTCAACCCGGGGTTCGTAAACTGACGAAGCACACACAAAGTATATACAAGATTGAAGTGGAACTAATCTAATCTAATATTTAAGATACGATTGAAATTGACTCATTAATCTAACACACGATTTAAATATAATCATTAATCTAACACAGGACTGAAATTCAATTGCGTAAATGAAATTAATCTAGGAATGAGAAATTGCGTGAAGGAAATTAATATAGGAATGGAGAACTACATGAAGGAAATGCAAATACAACATGTGAAGAGTTGAATGACAAAACAACATATGTGAGCTCACGCCAATGAAGCAATCTTACATTATAATAATCAAATCAATATTCATAACAAAATAATGAAAGCATGAAAACCAAATCCATGAATCAAAGCTAAGAATGCCTTTCTCTTTCAAATCCTAAGGACTACTACTAAATGACTACAAAATAACTCTAAATTAATTGAATACTCTAATTGAATCCTCATGAAGAGAGATCACTCTCTTTTATACATTAGAGCCTTGAAGATAAGATAACCATCTCATTATTACAAATCCACTTTTCTCTCAACCTATTTCCCATTATTACAAAATATAATCCCTTCAAATCCTCACACATATCTCTCATATATCTTGGATAAGATATTCCAACCAAATCTCCATGATCTTCTCCTTGGGATGGGCTTGAATTATCTCCTCAAATATTGAAATGGTGGAGGAAGTATTCGAGAAGTCATTTGAATTAATCCTTCATATATTCTTTCACATTACAAAGCTCACACATTTTTGAGATATATATGAAAACATGTCGATTTTCTAACATTTAATAACAAATTCCTTTTTAATACTAAAATGAATAAAGTGGAAAATAATAAGGTGAAAACCAAATGTATTTATGGAAATGATGTCATGAAAGGTTAATGGGTGATGAAATGTGAAGAATGATGAAGGGAAAGGTGGATGAAAATAGGACATTTATGAGCCCCAACATACCCCCCAACTTAACTTGTTGCATGTCCTCATGCAACCATGCATGGATCTTCTCAATAAATTTTGGCATCTAAATGTTGGCTTTGAGTGATGATAATGAATGTTTTTCAGGATGGGATTTACATGAGTAACAATTGAAATTTTTCTTATGGTTTGGTTCTTGTGTGACAACCATGAATATAAAGAATGTTGGTTCTTGTGTTAACAACATTCATTTTGTTATTTGTTCTCTTGCTATTATGATAATAATTTGCCCATATTCTTTCTAGAAAATGTATTCTATGAATGTACATAAGGAAAAAATCACTGAGTATAAGAAATCCCTTTTTTTATATTTGTGAATCATGCCAATATGTATAACAATGCTTATGAAGCAAAGTGCAACAAAGTATCGTTGGAAAAGAAATGTTCGTAAATGGTAAATGAGACAAAAAATGGAACGATGGTAGTGGAAAAGTGGAGTGATGATAGTGAATAAAGTTCCCTAACCCCCAAATTAACTTGTTGCATGTCCTCATGCAACGTGGCATAATTCATAGAAGTGAAAAGGAAAGGGAACCGGGTGAGGGAATTTTCCAAATTATTCATTGCTAGCAATTGAGGAATTACATGATTAAAGTTTAGAAAATAACATACCTCCACTTACCCAAAATGTTGATGAACTATGCAAGAAGAATATGGTTAATGCGGCTAGTGGAGCATGGAAGATGTCACTACTACAGGATCATGTGAAAAGTGACTATTGTTGTAGCGGTGACTGCTATCTGCTGAATCAGAGAATGTGAAGTGGAGGAATCTGAACTGTTGTTGAATGAATCATGGAAAAGAGGAAGTATGAAAGTGGAACTGTGGTACTCTCATATAGCTGAAAAATATTATTGCAACTACTGATGGAGTCATGAAAAAGTGTATAAAATTCACCCGCTACTAAACCTGATGGTACAATTTTAGTCATGTGAATGAATGTGTCGATGTCGAGCATAAAAATAATTCATTGGATTACTGACCATTGATGAATGTCGTTAACCAATGCAAGACAAACTCACAATTGATTTCAATGAGTGCCAAGGTACCCGAGTACATCTTGCGAAGTGTGAATGAATGAGCTGATGTTGATCCACTTGCAAGATCTGATGATCAAGGGGAATTGATGTATTCCCATGATTTTCAGCTAGAGAACTGACCATTAAGGCATGAAAGCCTCCAGGTAATCAAAATGGACTCTAGTCTATATCCCAGATAAGGTGTTGAGGTCAATGGGGCAAGACTTGTTGAAAGGTGGACCTTAAGGAATCCCACATCAATCAGCTTGAGTTATAATAAAAAGAGTGGTAGGACTATAAATGAAAAGATCTCAGTAGTAATAGTGTGTATTGCAAGGCAATGTAGTCATGGAAAGGGAGTTGGATAGTTTTATTGACAAGGAAAACTGAACTGAAAAAAACTAAAGAGAGGTATGTGACTCAGAAAGATAAGCGTGTGAGAAGTCATGAAGGATAATTCAATGGAAGATGAGCTTCAACACAAGGATGAACAATGTGCTTTGAAGGAGAACTTGAGGAAGGCATTCATGATGCAAGGTTTATGTGTAACAACAAGCGCCATGATGTTTATCATGAGTAACAACTCCTTCAAGAAGTCAACAAAGCATGTTTTTTTTTCTTCGGAAAAAGTTTCTATGATTCTTGAAATCACTTCAACAAGAAGATGCGATCGTTTGCGCACATGAAAAAAACTTAGTACAAATCTTGCATGAAAATTGTGAGAGATTCGAAAAAATATGAAATACAGGGATAAGTACGAATGTGATCAAATTAAATTCAGAAACAAAGTTCATTTTACCTATTTCTCTTTGCGCGCAAGTTCTGTCGTCGATTATTGTTGAAGTGACTCAATAAGACAAGTTAGCATGAATGAAAAAACTTTACTCCGATTTAGTTTTCAAAAATTGATTGAAATCCATTTGCTAAATCTTTTTCTTTTTCTTTTTCTTTGATGAATTTTTTTTATTAATTT
>ML784634.1:262632-279164 GCA_009831015.1 Picea engelmannii | reverse complement strand
CCTGTAGGCTGGTAGGCTTGAAGGCCTTAACCCAACCCTTCAAGGGTTCCATCAATCCTTTTGTAAAGAGCATCATGAGCCTAGTTGGGGACATATATTGCACCATCACTGCCAACCTCTGGAACTCATCAATGTATGCCTCAGTCATACCTGTTTGCTTGAGTTGGGTGAGCTCCCGGAAATGTAACTCAGGATCTCCTAGATCAAATCTATCAATGAGCCTTTGAGTGAATTCTGTATATGATACAATCTGGTTGTGGCCGAGTGTGGTGAGCCCATGGTACCACCAGTCATGGGCCTTGCCATCTAAGTAGATAGTGGAAAACTTGATGGCCTCCATCTCTCTCATGGGGTTAAGCTATAGGTAAGTATCCAGCTTCTGCACCCATGTTTGTGTTTTCATCTTAGCCGTACCATCAAAGTATGGAATCTCTATCTTCCCTGCCCTTTGCTCAAACTCAAAGTTTCCCCTGTGGTTCGTCCTAGGCTGGTTTCTGAACCTGAGTTGACAATACTGGTCTAGGGACATCTATCTTTGAACTTTCATATCCAAGCTATACTATTCCCTGGTACTCCTGGCTAATTGTTCCACACAATATTCAACCTATTCATGCTTCCCTTGCTCATCTGTGAATGTGGGCATGTATGGTCTGGGGTTAGCTCTGCTACTTGAGTGTTGGCCTAGTGGTTCATCCGTGAACATTAGCATGTATGGCCTATGATTGGTCCTACTACCCATATGCCCATGGAATGTGCCACCTCCAAGACTTCCTTCGGATCCCGGTGCTTTCTCCGAGTTATATCTAACTTCCTCATGGGTTCCACCGGACCCTCCAACCTCCTTATTCCCATACGTATCAAGATCTTTGCCTCAATGGGTTACTTGCATTAGAAGGTCAATTATCCTAGTTTGGTTCTCGTTCATTTTCTGTAGATTCTCATCAACTTTCTTCAAGGTTTCAGAGATTTCAGCCTGTCCTCTTCTGTTGGTTTCCTGATACTCATCCAACTGCCAGACCAATGTTCTTTCTGTGCGGTTCATGTTTTGCTAGAACTTACCAAATTCGGCTACTAAGAGAGCCAAGCCCTAAGGCTCATGGTCATCTCCTGACCCTTCCATTTCTGCCTCTATTTCACTGTTGTTTTTCTTCCTCCGACCCATAACAATTCCCTTGTACTTCTGCATGCACCGATCTATCCACAGGTTTGGAGGATCGAGGCTTTGATACCACTGTAGTGATCCCAAGCCAAATTCTTTCTTAGAATCACTAACTACTACTAATTTATTAAGTGCATACAAGATTCATCAACACATGGAGATCACAATATATTCAAGATGTAGAAGCACAAGCAAAGATCTGACCTTTTTATTATGAGCAATGTAAGATCAATACAATAGATGGATGATCTGGCATAAAACTCAGATGGTCGTACAAGCAATAGATATGAGCTGCTACAAAATTCTCCCTACAATACAAAATAAGCCTCCAAAGGCTGGATATACAATGAAGATTGAATCAAGCAAATCCAAGTCATACTAATGCTCAACCTCCAAGCTGAAAAGTGCCACATCCTGCTAGAATGTTGAAGCCCTCAATAATTCTACCTTGATACCAAAAGTGTCCAATCATCCCGAGAAATATGCCAAATTATAGATCGAGCAACTATAAGGACAACCCAGATGTCCAAATTCCCAAATCCACTCTCAAGCCCCGTAGATCTGAATTCTCCACTGAATGGTGTGCCCCACTGGATGATTGAAACCCTAGCTAGTTTGGACCTGATGAAGGAGGCCTCCAAATGCTCTAAAACTCTCCAAGAATATAGATCGGGCTATGAGAATCTCGTGGGAGAAATTTTGGGCTCAGATCTCAAGCAGATCTCCCTAGATCTGAGTTTTACTGAATCACAAGACGTCCCCTATGGCTCCAAGACGTCCCAATCTGCAGACAAATGTATAATGATGATAACCCTTCAAAAAATCCCTCAAACTGATGGTCCTGCCCCTGCAAACAAAACCCAACTATCGGAATGGCCCTAGGCCGTCAAGATAAGCTGGATTGAACCTCCCTCTAGATGATGGTGTGCCCTTGCTGGAAACATAAGAACAATATGGTCTGCTACCTTTTGAAGTGCTAGATGGAGATGGGCTGAGACTAGAATGGTGTGGAGGAGTCTTTCATCCCTGAGACCAAGCTGCAGAATAAGGTGAGTGGATATTTCACCACTGAGTTGCTCGCAAGGGTTTGTACAGCAAAACCCCCAAACTGAATGCTCAAGAGCAATACCAAATCCTAATCCAAAACCAGAATGAGTAATAGGTGCGCCCCAACCTCTTACTTATACTTTTCCATCTAAGTCTCTATTGAGTTAGGTTAACTCCCAGGGTTAATCTTCTATTCTTCTGTTGAATTATCTTTTACTCCTTTATCCTTTTCCTTTCTTAAGTCAACTTAAAAATATAACTTTTAACTTCTTGACTTCCCCCCCCTCAATGTGAGACTATGACCTAGTGAGGGTGCCCAGGCCACTGAGTCTCCTCATCACCTCTCTAATAGGTGGGGGACATTACATCCAACCATTAAAACTGCCAGATTAAATGCCCATCACAGATAGAATTGACAAGGGGTACATCTTTGCCAGTATCCGAAGTCTCGAACAAGGGCTCCAAGCTACCCTTAATTCCATGCTTCTCAGGAACAACACTCGGTTGAGAATACAAAGTGGCCATTGTGAATTGGTGTCTACCAACTACTCAAGTCTCATGCTACAGACCGAACCCGTGAATTCATTGTTTGTTATTCTGCATGCACGTGCCTAGTATATCTAGCTTTTTGCAAAGCTTCGAATATATAACTTTCATAGCATTATCCAGGTCCACGCATTGATAGCCATTTTCTTCATGAATCTTATCATCGTCATCAAAATGGTTTCTGCACTTGAGAAATTAAGCTAGCAGGCTGATAACAATTATTAAAGACAAGATTTTTTCTATGACATTGTATTCTTCTGCACTAGTCATACTCATAAGCATTCTTTAGTGATCTGGATTTCATGAGTGTCACTGAGTCCATATCAATTTTGTAGTAAACATGCTTGCTGAATTTTATTTTAACAAGATTACCCAAGACATAAGACCTGCCTTTGATATCAAATGCTACGTCTAGAGGAACACCACCAACTGCATCAGAGTTAGTCAAACTAGCACCACCTCCATAGAGAGCAAATTTCTTGCACTACAACTTTACAAATATAGTGCGATGGGTTTTCCTGGACTAGTAAAACCACTTTACCTAGCCTGAGGCAACTACAAGATGATAGTACATGAGATCCATGGGAGTGAAAGTCACATGAACCCCAAAGAATGTGGCAGGGTTGTAGAAGATCATTTTTAAAGTAGCATTTAAGGATATCATCTTGGTGGGCACTCTTGTTGCATCTGACCTGTCTGCACATGGTTAGAACTGTTGCCCTGAAATTAATTCTCAATTAATAAGTGCGCTTAAGTGATAAAAATAAAAATAAAAAATTCCTTCTTATTGAAACAATCAAATATTTGAGATAGCAAGTACATCTGGATTAATAGCAAGAGCCACTGGATATTATTATGTCTAGCGTAGCTCTAAAACTAAACATGGCAAACGCGTAACCCATTCCTGCAGAAATATATGCATATTGTTTTCGATTTTTGGGGAGTGCAGTGGCCTGGTTTTAGCTATAGCATGAAGGCTGATGGTCTAGAGATGTTATCGCCAATATGGAAGCAGATTGTTTCAAATCAAATTGATACAGTCAAATCGGATTTAGTCTTGCAACCTCAGGAAAACAAATCATTGTATTCAGTTAAACGTACGAGTGGATCTCATATTGTCGAAATTGTGTTAACTAATGTTGATTCATTGTTGGAGCTTCATAGAGCTCACACGTAGGCATAGGATGTTGAGATTACTCCTTAGGTATAATGTCAATTATGTGTTATGGTCTTGGTCTTCCGCTCTGCTTCTTTTGATTTTTCATTTTCTTTGTTTTTATCAAAAAGTGAATACAACAAATGTGCTCATAATGAAGACTAGTAGTAGATCCATCTCACTAAGTTCCAGTTCCATCCGAAAAAACTCCAACAAATAACGTGAGTGAGGAATCCATTCAAAGTACAATAAAAATAGATGCATCCAAGATAACTTGAAAGGATAATTTTGTTTCTTAGTGATTGGAAATGGAATCACCAGTTACATAGTAAGTATAAGATCCCATAGCAAAGCAGGAGGGAAGGTGATTCAGATTATTTTTGACACAAAATGAGATCAGAGATATAATAAAGAAATGCACAGAAATATCACAGATATTCAATAATATAAAAGAAATGTATCAGAGATGCAACCATAAACACATATATACAGTAATACATGATTTCTATTAATGAAATAAATGTACAAAGACTGTAAAAATACAGAGTGAAAGACTCGCTAGAATGGTGGCATCTTATCTCTGAGAAGAGATGTGACAGCTACTCGCATTCGGAAGAAGATGATTACAATGAGGCTCTAAATTCATTTTTACAATAAATAGGAATGCCAAAAGTCCTAGAAATCCAAAAACCTAACCCTAGGAGATGAAGCGCCAAAAGTCATGTGGGCCCCGTTTGTGTAAGTTAGTACATCAACTTCCCAGGGTCGTAACTTTTGCATACGATCTTTGTTTTAGGCGTATGATAGCACGTTGGAAAGGTATCATCGAGGAGATTCATTTTAGGGGATAAATTGTTCCTTCTACTATAATTGAGAACCTATATCTCTAAAAACCTTCATTTGAGGCCTCAAAATGGGCTCGAAAGTTAAAAACTGCTAAAAATAGTAAATTGCCAAATTTGCCAGAAATTTTTTTTGAGCCAGTCGAAAAAGGTAGGTGGCCACCAATATCCACTTGGATCAATCCTCCCTCCTTAGGAAGCAATGGTCTCCATTTTGTTGAGTTCCCGGGGGAGAGGGAAAAGCATTTGTTGAATCTGCATCTTGGTGAGTTGCTTGCCTTGTTGGAGATGTTGCGATGGTCAGTTTGTGGAAGTCTTTCATGAACCTGTTGAGGCTAAGGTTGTTCAAAAAGTCAAGATACATGAGAGGAAGATGTGAAAAATGAATCTTTTCTCTTTGTTGCAACCTTTTCGACCTGCTTCTGTTGGATAGAAGGTGCTTGGGGCGAAGCTGTAATGGTTGCAGTGTCCTTCTGTTCCCCTTTTGAACAAATTGTGAAGAAGTTGAATTTTGCAGTATGAGATACTACCTTGCAGAACTTTTTAGGTGGAACAATAGTCAAAAATACCTCTGGTATTCTGTAGATATGACCCCCCAGAGAAACAATGACACTGCGAGGTCGAGGCTCATAAACAACATGGCGCTTCCACATATATGGTTGGCCCAAGAGAACATCACATACATATAGTGGGGAAACATCACATAATACCTCATCCTTGAAGGGTTGGATGCCATATGAAAATCGACACTGTTGGCTGACACGAAGATCTCATCCTTACCGAAGCCACTCAATGTTGTATGGTTGCAGGTGTGGTGTTGTTGATAATCCCAACTATTTGATAACATCTGCTGAGATGAGGTTTTTTTGGCTTCCACTATCAACAATAAAATGCAGCGGGGTCCCCTTCACCCACATCTGTGAATGAAAAAGGTGCTCCCCCTCTTGAGGGTCTGTTGGTTCTTCTGGTTGAATTGTTGTGGTTACGACAATAATAGTGGGGTCTGCGTCAATGATCTATCCTTTACCAGTATTTTCAGAATTAGATCCTAAATCAGGGTTTGGCTCCTTGTCTTTGATCTTGACCACCAATGACTTTTTTGAGTGACATTCATCAGTGTTGTGCTAGGGGATTTTGTGGAAATCACACGATTTTATGGTGTCCTTCTTTGTCTTCTCGTGACCCTTCTTTTCATGTGTCTTGGACTGGTTTTCAAGAGACTATTTTTTAGGGTTGTCTTTGTCATACTTTGGTTGTTGCAGATTTGCAAATCTGAATTCCCATTTTTTCTAGTGCTTAAATTTCTGCTCAATTTTAACAGCATATTGATAAGCAACACAGAGTGATGAGATGTCTAGAAAATCCATTTCAGTCTAGATGTATCTGTGTAGAGCCCCACGGTATTTCAGAACCAAATGTCGCTCAGATTCTTTTATACCCAACTTGGTGTGCAAGGTATGGAAGGTATTGGTGAACTATGGAACTGCTTGGCCCCTCTCTTGCTACAGTGTGGTCCATCTCATGTACTGGTCCTCATAGTTTCCAACAAGGTAATACTATTCCTTTACCGCATCCACAAAAAAATCCCAAGTGGGATCAACCCCATATATTCCAGACTCCTCTATGGAACTTTTCTCCCAATAAGTTTCCCACCAATGTTTGACATGAGGGAGAGCTTTAAGGAGTGCGAAGGTGATATTTTCTTTGTCGAACAAATTGTGAACAGAGAAATAACCTTCTAGTAGAGATAACCAATTTTCTAAGGGCTTCTGCATCTATCTGTCCTTCAAATACAGGAATATGAAAATTAACTTGTACCTTGAAAGGTGAGGTGCCTCCAATGTGGTCGTTTGATGAATATGCACTTGATGCCATCAACAGACATTTAAGGATGTGGGAAAAATTCTCCATCATTTCATCCCTTTATCATGTGAGAGCTTGCTCAAGCAACAAATTGATAGGATCGTCTGCTCCGTCTTTTTTCTTTTCTTCCACCATTGAGGGCTTCTTGGGTGTGTGAGAGTGATTGTATTCAAGAGAGACAAGCTCGAGACCCAACTTTCTATGCTTGGACCTCGTCAGGGACATGCACTGAAAAAAATGATCAAGAGAATCCTGCTCTGATACCACTGATCCAGATTATTTTCGACACGAAATGAGATCGGAGATATAATAAAGAAATGCACAGAAATATCACATATATTCAATAATATAACAAAAATGTATCATAGATGAAACCATAAACACAGATATACAGTAATACATGATTTCTATTAATGAAAGAAATGTATAGAGACTCTAAAAATACAGAGTGAAAGTCTCGCTAGAATGGTGGTAGCTTATCTCTGAGAAGAGATGTGACAGCTACTCACATTCGCAAGAAGATGATTAAAATGAGGCTCTGAAGGCCTTTTTACAATAAACAAGAATTCAAAAATTCCTAGACATCCAAAAACCTAACCCTAGGATATAAAGTGCCAAAAGTCACGTGGGCTATGTTTGGGTAAGTTAGTACATCAACTTCTCGGGGTCGTAACTTTTGCATACAATCTCCATTTTAGGCGTATGATAGCTTGTTGGAAAGGTATCATCGAGGAGATTCATTTTGGGGGATCAATTATTTCTTTTTATATAATTTAGAACCTCTATCTTGGAAAACCTTCATTTGGGCCCTCAAAATGGCCCCGAAAGTTAAAAACTACTAAAAATAGTAAATTGACAAATTTTCTTGAAAACTGTTTTGAGCCAGTCGAAAAAGGTGGGTGGCCAGCGATATCCACTTGGATCGGAAGGAAGTAGTTTACCCCATCCAAAAAGAATCAAATACTGGACACAGAGGTAGAGGTTATATGGAAAATATTTGGCTTGCTATAATAAATTTGGATTGAGGCTCTTGTGAAATTGCAAATTGTTGATATTGTTTATTTGTTCGATCAATCTTAGGAGGTGTTTTCTGCACATATGATATTTTGTTTATTGTAGGGTTATCTCCAGGGGTCTACAGGATAAGGGACAAGGGAAAAAACATGGCGAGGTAAAAACACAAGAAGAGTGCGGTTGTGACGTTGTTTCAACTTGGTTTCTGCACAACTCTTATCTCATATGAATTGCAGACCTTATTCATTATTTATTTTATTTTATTTTATTTTAATGTACTTACTGTTTTATTGTTTTTCTTTGTAGAGAGAAGCATGTGCACCTTTTTATTTATTTCTTCTATTATGTTTTTAAAGTAAAAATAAAATAAAATAAAAACTATTTTACAAGCTTATTAAAACTCTATGAGCAAATGGAAGACGAAAAAAAACAGATTGGGAATTTTTTTTCGTTTCGTCAATTAATTGATATTCCTGAAATCAACCAATCAGTCATCCTACTTTCTGATCCTCGTGATCACACGAAGCGTGTAGGAGAGCATACTTATTCTAGAAAAAATATAAAAACTTGAAAATAAAACCCTACCTACACTACGCTAATTAAAAATGAGAAAGTAGTTATGTATAATCAAACAACCAATGTAGCCATGCACACAACAGTAATAAAAATATGTTATCTTTTAGTTTCGCAATTGACAATCAGGAATATGTATGGATGTGTGAAATTAGCTGCTGAATTTTTAAATTAACAAAATAAAAAGGAAAACTAAGTAGAACTAACCTAGTACTTGCTTGAAACCAGCTTTTGATCAGGCTTTCATAGGCGTAATTTGTCTTACTCACATCATGTTGTATCTCCTCGCTGTCCTCCTCAAACTCTTGTGTGCCTAATGGTTCTTTATTAAATAAGCAAGGTTCTTCGTATGTTGTTTCTTCGTTCACCTCAGAAGGAGTGAATAAGATTTCAATTGCTGTCAATATATCCTCTTCCAGAGAAGAGGAGACCCCAAATTTTCCTAGGATCTGAGTAAGTTGTTCAAAGCTTAAATTCATTGTTAAATCATGTTAAAAAAAAGATTCTTACAACACCCAAATCAAAATGAAAAATCTTAAAAAAATGCTCTTTCTAAAACATAAAAAAATTACTCTTCAAAGTTGTGGAAATTAAAACATTCTTGATAGTTGGTAGGGATAGTGAGGAATCTACACTGAAGCAGCTCTATGACCCTTAGAACCAACAAATGTATATCACACTTGCAAAAATTTAAACTAATCTTGCGGAAATTGAAATTTGCAGAAATTAAAACTACTTTTACCTAGTTGGTAGGGAGAACATGAGAAGTCTCCTCTCACGAGCTTCTATGACCCCTTAACAACACATCTATATCACACTTGCATGAATTTAAATTAAAAATAAACTAATACCTCAATCCATCTTGCTTCCCCGACAACGCCAAAATGTTGGGCTCTAAAGATGTCCTAAAATATAACCTCTATGCATCATCCAAAGGTAGGCGCTGGCACAAGCGTTTTACTTGTCGCCTACATAGGTTCTTACCTTCCGTTTTCAATGCTCGTCCTCTAGAGATGCAACCCCTACAAAGGGACAACAATCGTAACAAAAGGAATGACAAAAGGAACAACAATTGGAGCAAGGGAACCACTATTGTTATATTGGGCCGAACTAATGTTGTATTAATTGAGTTGTATTACTTGCCCAACTATCTAATTTGTCAACCCGGGGTTCGTAAACTGATGAAGCACATGCAAAGTATATGCAATATTGAAGTTGAACTAATCTAATCTAATTCTTAAGCTACAATTGAAATTGAATCATTAATCTAACACACGATTGAAATATAATCATTAATCTAACACACGATTGAAATTGAATTGTGTAAATGAAATTAATCTAGGAATGGGAAATTGCATGAAGGAAATTAATCTAGGAATGGATAACTACATGAAGGAAAAAATAAATACAACATGTGAAGAGTTGAATGACACACCAACATATGTGAGATCACGCCAATGAATCAATGTTACATTATACAAATCAAATCAATATTCATAACAAAATAATTAAATCATGAAAACCAAATCCATGAATCAAAGCTATGAATCCCTTTCTCTTTCAAATCCTAAGGACTACTACTAAATGACTACAAAATAACTCTAAATTAATTTAATACTCTAATTGAATCCTCATGAAGAGAGATAACTCTCTTTTATACATTAGAGCCTTGAAGATAAGATAACCATCTCATTGTTACAGATCCACTTTTCTCTCAACCTATTTCCCATTACTACAAAATATAATCCCTTCAAATCCTCACACATATCTCTCATATATCTTGGATAAGATATTCCAACCAAATCTCCATGATCTTCTCCTTGGGATGGGCTTGAATTATCTCTTCAAATATTGAAATGGTGGAGGAAGTATTTGAGAATTCATTTTGAATTAATCCTTCATATATTCCTACACATTACAAAGCTCACACATTTTTGAGATATATATATGAAAACATGTCGATTTTCTAACATTTAATCACAAATTCCTTTTTAATATTAAAATGAATAAAGTGGAAAATAATAAGGTGAAACCCAAATGTATTTATGGAAATGATGTCATGAAAGGTTAATGGGTGATGAAATCTGAAGAATGATGAATGGAAAGGTGGATGAAAATATTACATTTTTGAGACCCAACAAGGAAGACCCTTTTCAAATGATGATAATGTTTCGTATCATATTTTGAGAAAACTATAATTCCATCTAGATAGATGACCATAAATTTTCCCTTCTCCCCAATAAAAGAAATATCCATTGCTCAATGAAAGGTTGCTCCTGCATTCATTAATCCAAAGGGAATTTTAGCATACATGAATGTTCCCCAAGTGTTAGATTTTAAGATATTATTAGGTTTCTTTTAAATTTGCTAGATAACCATATAATAGATAGGATCACTGACATAAAAACAATCACAAGAGACACATCATTTATCATGGGAAACCCTCATGGGGGAGAAAACCTAGCAAAACTTCCTTAATATAGATAGCCAATACAATGCCAAGAAAATAAACCAAACACTAGAGAATATCCTCTCCCAAGTAATGTGTCTCTCTCTTCCTTCTTCTCCAATTGAAGCTACCAAACTTGTGCTCTAGATGATCGAATTAGTGAGTGAACAAATGAGTGGTTGGCTTCCTTTATTTATACAAACTGGCAGACACTAAAAGGAGGTGTCTCTTCACTGGCAGGGCTGATTTCTATTTCTAGGTGGTTAGAATCACTTTAATTTTCCTGGGGGAAGACTTCTCAATTTTCATATTACAATTAGGGTTTGACCAATCCACAAAAGGGGATTGATCTAATGAATAATACATCAATAATAAATAGAATACTCTTTGCAATTACAATATTTCAACACTCCCCCTTAAAAAGAAGGGTATTCTACAACATCATCAGGAGAGAGAGAGGGCAACATCATCAATGACATTTGGAACACTGACTTGCATATCTATAAATCATCGAAATTTTTTCTCATCATAAATATCATCAAAAAAATAACACAAAGGCTAGAGCATGATCAACATCAACACTAGGATGAGAGTCTTCAACATGAATCTGGAATCACAGCAAGAAGGTGGCTACACAATATCATCAACACAAAGTTGGCATCATAGTACGAGACTGGAAACAAAACATCATTATCACAAAGATGGCATCACAACACAAGGTTGGAAACACATCATCACAACATGAGGCTGGCAACACATCATCACAACATGATGTTGGAAACACATCATCACAATACGAGGCTAGAAACACATTATCACAGAACAAGGATGGCAACACATCATCACAAAATGAGGCTAGCAACACATCATCACAACATGAGGCTGGAAAAACATCATCATAGCATGAGGCTGGCAACACATCATCACAGCACGATACTGGCACTTCATCAACACAAGGATGGAACCACAAAAATAGGATAGAAACACAACACTACTCGCCCTTTCAATGGAGGTGCTTATGGACTACACCAATCTTATCTCGAAAGTGATCAAACTTTACATGAGATAGAGGCTTGGTCAACACATCAACAACCTATTTATCCATGCTAACATACTGGAGCTTTATGAATCTCCTCTGTACCATATCACAGATGTAATGATATCAGATCTCTATGTATTTTGACTTGTCATGGAACACATGCTTCTCTGTCATATTTATGAAGCTCTAGTTATCACATAGGATCATGGTTTCTTCCATCTCTAGATCAAATAGACCTGTCAACAACTTTTGAAGCCATATGGCTTCACAACTGGAAGAACATGAAACAATGTATTATTCTTCTATCGTGCTCAGAGCAATGCTTGATTTCTTCTCTGCCATTAGATCATGGCTGACCCCAAACTGAAACAACATCCTAAAGTTCTCTTTCTGTCAGAGACACTTACAACCCAATTTGAATCAGTATTGTTATCACTCCAAGAAACTCTCCTAGGCTGTAAGTCGGAGATGCCTGGTAACTAACTCTTTTTGGAATTATTTTCTTAACATTTGATATGATTTGTGGATCAAGATGAATATCTAGGGGCTAGACTGTGTTTTCAAGACTGTCTAGAAATACAAAATCTCACAAGGCCTTCTAGCCATGCAGTCAGACAAAGTTTGATTAAATGAGGGAAGAAAGCATCTATTACACCAGATTACACTTCATACCAACAAGCACAATGGGTTTAATAACCAAAGAAATAGCTTATGATCATCAACTAAAACAATTAACCAGTGAGATGACAGTCACTGCAAATTGAATGAGCATCAGCAAAGAACTTTCACTCATAAACTATAAGAAAACAGAGGAGGAAAATTTGACCACCGAACTGAAAGAAGCTTGAAAATTTTTCATATAATAAGAATAAGTCTGTTGGTTACAGAGAAAGAATCATAGTACTCAAAATCGAACCTTCTTTGATATAAAAAATAGGCATTTATAGCCTCTTACAAACAGTTATACAGATCCTAAAAACATGGATTTGCATTTAATAAAAACAATTCTATTCTATCTAAACAACTTGAAATTAAAGTCTTCAACAACTAAACTAGATAGTCGATCTGTCTTCAGTTTCCAAAATCGCCATCTGCCTCCTTCAGCTCTCAGTAGGTGCAATGTGGTCAAAATGGCAGGACACCTGTATGTGACTGTTCAATTTTCCAATGTTTATGGTCGAGTTTTTAGGAAATGGTTTTGGATGTGTGACCAAAAATCCCTTGAATCCCTGATGTTGAACTTCTAGCATTTGATCTCATAGTCCACTGATACATTGGCATATCTTCAGAGCCTGTTTGAAATGAACTGTTGTATTTTCGGCCTCAAAAATCATTTTCCCAGCTTTCAACAACGCAACCGTTTGATTTTTTCACGGGTTAGCTGTTGAAAGCTGTCACTTTCCACAGCTAACGGGTAATAGAATAGTAGCTTAGCGCTATTGAAAGTCCTGATAGTGTACAAAAAGAGTCTTCACCTTCAAAATTGATTTTAAACCAAAATCAGTGGGCATCCGATTTCTCACCTTGCATATTGACGACAACTTGAGCAAGAACCTTTAGGTATGGGTGGGGTTTTTGCCTCAATTTTTGTTTCAACCTCCTAATCTACATTTTGAGGCATTTGGCAAGCCACCACAAGCTGTTGTAGTTTTTGGTGAGCTTTTTCTTCCTCTTCTTCTCTCTAACACTCTCCTTGGCCAACCTTTCAAACGCAGCATTTGTCTTGGCAAAATTATTAGATAACTTTTTATACCTATCTTTAATCACCCGCTCCAAGACCTCTTGCTGGGAAATTACTTCCTTGAGATGTTTAATCTTCTAAGATTTGTTTGATCTAGGATTTTTTGATGATTCTCCCTGTTCTGTCTGATTGAAGGTTTCATAGTTCTGTGCACACTCAGCTGACTGCTCAGAGCTCTTGATGATAGGGCATTGGTCTTGTTGCTCAGACTCTGAATCTGAATAGGGTAAGTTAAGTATATTCTGCACTGCACTGTGCTCTGTTGGATGCCCTGTATTCTACTGTGTTGTCTTCTCTGTGGTCTGCTCAAAATTTAATTTTATCTTTGACATGTGAGGCTTTAGTCCAGATATCCTTCCCTTTGAAGGTCTTGGTAAGGCCCTTCTTCTTCTTGAGCTGCTCTGAGGAGAGGATTGTTTCTTTGCACCCATCGTCTATTCATTTGCAGTCTGATTTTGGGTTTCAAAACCTTCCCAGAACAGGAAGTGCTCCCAACTCCTCTCCTGCTGTTTCAATTCTTGCAGGATAATCAATTTTATGAGGCCAAGGTGACATAGAGTAGATTTCACTCTCAAGGGTTGAGCTCTAATACTCTTGCATACGTTAGTCAAAATATGATATAAGAAATAAGGCAAATTGATGGGGGTCTTGCCTGTGAAGTGATCCAAGAGTTTAAAGTGATACATCATCAATTTGTCATATCTTCCCTCTGATGTAATGTACAATTGGATGCCTTTGAATAATTCTTTCCATTCTTCATCTAGATATGAAACAAGCATACCTTTTCTCCAAGATCTGTGTCTGTACCCCTCTTTCAAATAGACCTTGAAATCCAAATTTTTAGGAGCGGTGGTTTTAAACTAGCTCTGACCAGTTCTTGGCAATCCTGTAGCTGTGACAATGACTGCCTCATTCACTTTTATTTCCATGGTCCCAACTCAAGCTCTATTTCCATCAAAACTCTTGGCGAAGGCTTCTGTTGTAGCCTGGTGGCGCCCAGTTCGCAACCTTTCAACGAATTCCATACACCTCGCATTAGAAAAATGTTTCTGGACTTCGGGATGTGATTGTAGAAAAGACAAATTATCCAGCTCTCTTTTGAGTAGAGAGCCACTGCGTTTCCTCACCATCCTGGAGCTCACAAAACTTGACAATTGTAACCCCTGTAACTGCCTAGTCGAGCCGAGGTTCTACGTTGTTGAAAGCAGTTCGGGCTTCGGCTCTGTTTTGAAACAAATGAAAACTTCAACATCATTCTGGAAACGATTTGTGATATGAAACTGTTGTTTGATTTGATGGTGTTAGGCCGGCGGTACCTCCTCTGTACCTGCATCACCGAACAAGAACTTGCCCTCCTGGATGTCATGAGCATTGAGTGTGGGTTCTGGACCGGATTCGAATTACAGTCATATCCCGACATGTGTAATTGAGTTTGCATCATTGCCCATTCTTATCGGCGCATGCCTTGGATTTGCCTGACGTGGGGTGATCACATCATCATTTCTTTCAGTCATGGATATCACGCACGTGATTCCTGCTCTGCTTCAACAACGGTCCGTGGAAAACACCTCTGTCAATCTTCTTGCTTGCCACTTTCACCAGTGCATGACCCCTTGGAAAACCCCTGTTAGCTGTGGAAAGTATGCACTTTCCACAACGCACTGCTTTTATAGAAGACACTCCTTAGCTATGGAAAGTAATTAATTTCAATAGTGCGCCACTTTGTAAACAACCGCTTCGTAGCTATGGAAATAATGTACTTTCCACAGTGCGCAACCCACGAACTTTGATTGTCAGACCTTTTGAGATTGACCACTTTCAACAGTGTACCCATTAATGAAAAGTGTCCCTTAGCTGTGGAAATTCGACACTTTCCTCAGCACACATCCAACTTTTGAACATAAGTTAGCTGTTGAAAATGAATTATGGAAATTTTTGAAAAGAAGACTTCATGGATCACATTATTTTCTAAAACAGAACCAAAAACCTAAGCTTAACAATTGCAGAAACTTCAAAAATTGACTTGAGGTGACAACCTATCACCTATAATAGCAAATAAATCCACTAGTTTATTTGAGGAGTTAACACCGGCTCCTATTGGGGATGAACACCTCCCTATGAGGTTTCAAGAACCATAGAATCAATGCCTTTCCTGGAAAAAACCCTAAGAACTAAACTATCTGCTAGTGCTTCCATTGGGCATGGAGTTATTGAAAATAAAACAAAAACTAACACTACAAGGTCTAGGCTTCACAGCCTTAGACGAAATAAAGTTTTAGAAATCGTCCATTTACCGGGCCACTGAACACTTCCTCACCCTCCAGATTCTACAGAATGAAAGTGTTATTGTCTTGAACCTGAGTGATCATAAAAGGACCTATCCACAAGGAATCGAATTTGTCGTGCTTGCCTTTCTCCTGTTGAAGAGCATTCCACTTCAGAACCCAGTCACCAATCTGAAAACTGTCCATTTTGGCCTTTCCGATGAGTAGCAAGTATAGCAAGAATATCAAGAACCTCATCAACCATTCCAATGCTTTGGTCAATAAGCAATGCTATTAGAGGAAGAACAACTTTAGCCCTAAATTTGTTTCCTTGATAAATTGATAAATTAAAAATTGCAGTAGCAACATCCTTTTTCCCTCTTACAATTCCATCACAAAGAAGATTGACTAAAGGAGATATGGCTCCTGAAACACTAATGATTACTTTGTTTTCATCCACAACATACAAGATGAAAAGGGTTGCAATAGCATTTTCTTTTGCTTCCATGCTTTAGGACATCTATTATATGATTGATAATGCTTGCTGGAACAATAAATCCCTTATTGCTACTATGAATAGATAAATTTAGAAGAGCCATCACTGCATGCTCCTGGGTTTTCATATCAGTTGATGATAACAATTTCACTAACTGTAGAATAGCTCCTGCCTCTGCAAACCTGTAGATTTTATGCAGTCTGCTCTGCTTATTCAACAATAACTAAAAGTGATCTATGTGCTCATAAGAAGAGCTTATTTTTCTATCTACTCCTACATCTAACCAATAGATGTATATTGATCAAGTAACAACATACTTCCAATGCAACCATGTCAGATTGTG
>ML784634.1:230379-260162 GCA_009831015.1 Picea engelmannii | reverse complement strand
TCTTGGTGAAATTATCAGATAACTTTTTATACCTATCTTTAATCACCCGCTCCAAGACCTCTTGCTGGGCAATTACTTCCTTGAGATGTTTAATCTTCTGAGATTTATTTGATCTAGGGTTTTTTGATGATTCTCCCTGTTCTTTCTGATTGAAGGTTTCATAGTTCTGTGCACACTCAGTTGACTACTCAGAACTCTTGATGAAAGGGCATTGGTCTTGTTGCTCAGACTCTGAATCTGAATAGGGTAAGTTAAATATATTCTTCCCTGCACTGTGCTCTGTTGGATGCCCTGTTTTCTACTATGTAGTCTACTCTGTGGTCTGCTCAAAATTTAACTTTCTCTTTGACATGTGAGGCTTTAGTCCAGATATCCTGTCCTCTAAAGGTCCTGGTAAGCCCATTCTTCTTCTTGAGCTGCTCTGAGGAGAGGATTGTTTCTTTGCACCCACCGTCTGTTCATTTGTAGTCTGATTCTGGGTTTCAAAACCTTCCCAGAATAGGAAGTGCTCCTAGCTCCTCTCCTGCTGTTTCAATTCTTCCAGGATAATATATTTTATGAGGCCAAGGTGACATAGAGTAGATTTCACGCTCAAGGGTTGAGCTCTAATCCTCTTGCATACCTTAGTCAAACTGTGATATAAGAAATAAGGCAAATTGATGGGGGTCTTTCCTGTGAAGTGATCCAAGAGTTTAAAGCGATACATCATCAATTTGTCATATCTTCCCTCTGATGTAATGTACAATTGGATGCCTTTGAATAATTCTTGCCATTCTTCATCTAGATATGAAACAAGCATACCTTTTCTCCAAGATTTGTGTCTGTACCCCTCTTTCAAATAGACCCTGAAATCTAAATTTTTAGGAGCGGTGGTTTTAAACCAGCTCTGACTAGTTCTTGGCAATCCTGTAGCTATGGCAATGACTGCCTCATTCACTTTTATTTCCATGGACCCAGCTCGAGCTCTATTTCCATCAAAACTCTTGGCGAAGGATTCTACTGTAGCCTGGTGGCACCCATTTCGCAACCTTTCGACGAATTCCATACACCCTGCATTAGAAAAATGTTTATGGACTTCGGGATGTGATTGTAGAAAAGACAAATTATCCATCTCTCTTTTGAGTAGAGCGACACTGCATTTCCTCACCATCCTAGAGCTCGCAAAACTTGACAATTGTAACCCCTGTAACTGCCTAGTCGAGCCGAGGTTCTGCACTGTTGAAAGTAGTTCGGGCTTCGGCTCTGTTTTGAAACAAATGAAAACTTCAACATCATTCTGGAAATGATTTGTGATATGAAACTGTTGTTTGATTTGATGGTGTCAGGCCGGCGATACCTCCTCTGTACCTGCATCACCGAACACGAACTTGTCCTCCCGGATGTCATGAGCATTGAGCATGTGTTCTGGACCGGATTTGAATTACAGTCATATCCTAATATGCGTAATTGAGTTTGCATCATTTCCCATTCTTATCGGTGCATGCCTTGGATTTGCCTGACGTGGGGTGATCACATCATCATTTCTTTCAGTCGTGGATATCACGCACGTAATTCCCGCTCTGCTTCAACAACGGTCCATGGAAAATTCCTCTGTCAATCTGCTTGCTTACCACTTTCACCAGCACGTGGCCCCTTGGAAAACCCCTGTTAGCTGTAGAAAGTATGCACTTTCCACAGTGCACCGCTTTTATAGAAGACACTCCTTAGATGTGGAAAGTAATTACTTTCAACAACGCGCCACTTTGTAAACAACCGCTTCGTAGCTATGGAAAGCATGTACTTTCCACAACGCGCCACCCACGAACTTTGATTGTCATACCTTTTGAGATTGACCACTTTCAACAACGCACCCATTAATGAAAAGTGTCCCTTAGCTGTGGAAATTCGACACTTTCCTCAGCGCACATCCAACTTTGAACATAAGTTAGTTGTTGAAAATGAATTATGGAAATTTTGGAAAATAAGACTTCATGGATCACATTATTTTCTAAAACAGAACCAAAAACCTAAGCTTAACAATTGCAGAAACTTCAAAAATTGACTTGAGGTCACAACCTATCACCTAGAATAGAAAATAAATCCACTAGTTTATTTGAGGAGTTAACAAGTATAACCACTCAGTCTGAAGTCATGATCTCCATCATAACTAAGAACACACTCTATTGTACCGTTAAGGTACCTCATCACATGTTTTGCGACAACCAGGTGAACACATCTGGGTTCTTCCAGAAACCGACTCAAGGTGTTCACAACAAAACATATATCTAGCCTGATGTTCGTCAGATACCACATCCTTTCTCTTTAGTCTGGGAACTATTTCCCATACATCATTATTTATGATGGATTGGTATTCTTCTATCATGGCATTTTCCCATTCTTTATTTTGAATGGATTCTTCAAATAAGGTAGGCTCCTTCTCTAAGAGATTACACATAAAATCCATATAACTAGAGAATGGATTTGGTTTCTTCACTTGTCTCATGGTTCCTTCGAGGACACCATACTTCTCTCCATCTTAAATAAGTTCCCTTGCCCAGGATGGATTTCTCTTGTGGGAGATCGACATCTGGGGAGGTTCTTGAGATTCTATTATGTCATTAGGGGAAGCTATGACTTCCTTCACTGGTTATGCAACTCTAGGAGATACAATTTCCTCTTCATATACTTCTTCAAGTTGGCATCTTCTTGATTTCTTGATTGTTGCATCTTCATCAAAGGTTACATCCTTGTTGATCTCAATATGAAGGTAACCTGGTATATAAACTCTAAAGGCCTTGGATACGTCACAGTATCCAACAAATATTCCTTTCTTTCCTAAAGGGTCCACCTTGGTTCTCTTGTCTTTTGGAATATGTACAAATATTGGGAAGCCAAATATTTTGAGATGGATTACTTTTGGATTCTTTCTAGAGAACATCTCTTTAGGGGTCTTAAACCCAAGTGCACTATGGGACAATCTATTTTGTACATATAATTTTTTTTTTTTGTTGCTTCTTCCCATAAGTACATTGGAAGATCCTAATCATGGATCATGATCTTCACTGCTTCCATTAAAGTTATGTTCTTTCTTTCTGCTACACCATTTTCTTGAGGATTGTAGGGAGTGGTGAGCTACCTCTTGATCTCGGCCTATTTGAAAAATTTTGAAAACTTTTTTGAGGTGTATTCTCCTCCATTATCTAACCTTAGTATCTTGATATTTATTTCAGAAATATTCTCTATCAAGGCTTTGAATTCCATGAATTTACTGAAAACTTCATCTTTTGATTTCAAAAAGTAAACCCAGGTTTTACGAGAATAACCATCAATAAAAGATACATAGTATACATGCCCAATGATGGAGGATGACGGCATTCAGCCACACACATCTGAGTGAATGGGCTCTAGGAATCCAACTTTTCTACCTCTCTTCGAAAAAGGGTTCTTGATGTTCTTTCCTTGTGCACATCCATTGCACACACCTTCATGGTCAACCTTGAATTCTGGTAGACCTGTGACTACCTTGCTTACATAAGGTAATTCCTTGTAGTTGATGTGGTATAATATTCTATGCCAAAGTTCACATGGGTTCTCAATGGAGTGGGTCATGGTTGCTTCTTAGTGACCCTTTAGCTTATACAAGCCACCTTCTTCTTTTCTAATAACAATTGTTTCTTCCATGATTTTTCCTTTGGCCCACATAAGGACTTCTCCATCTATGAAGACAACTCTAAAGCCTTTCTTTTCTAAAGCTGAGATGGAGAGTAAGTTCTTTGTCAAACCTGGTACATATAGTACATCCTTTATATTCCTTGGGGTCCCTAAATTAAGCTTGTAATTTGATTCTCCCACTCCCTTGATAGGGTATTGATAACCATCTCCAAGTGTAACTTTCTAAGTTCTTTTTTTTTTTTTTTTTCTGAAAGGTGAGAGAGAATGAATTTTTGGCTTGTCATGTGTTTGGAATAACCACTATCAATGAACCAAGTGTCCTCACCAGGGGATATTGATCCTGAGAGGGAAGAGATTAAGACATAGTCTTCAATTCTTTCTTTTATCATCTTTGTGGGTGGCTCTTCATCTTCAACTGCATGGGCATGGTACCTTTTGTTTTTCTTCTTGTATTCTTATCATCTAGCTAGACAATGTTTCACAATATGTACCATCTTGTCACAATGGTAACATTGGTAGGATGAGAAATCTTTTTCTCTTCTTTGTCCTTTTTGAAACTTATGGAATCGCCTTGGTTGATATTCTTTATGTATGATTTTTTTGGGGGTGAGACTCCTTATTAGTTTCTTTATGGAAGTAATACTTGTTTCTTCTTCCTTTAGTGTGAGTATCTAGGGCTTGATATTCATCTCTTGATAGCAAATCTTCTCGGTTAGCTACTCTTGATTCTTCTTGGGCACATTCTTCCTAAAGATTGTCAAATTGCAGTTTCTCTTTTCTGGCACAAACAATTTGGATGAATGCATCCCAAGGTATTGTGAGACCATTAAGGGTTGTCATTATAAGTTCATATTCATCTATAGTATCTATAATTGCTTCTATTTTTTTTTTAATTGTGATATTCTGGAGAAATATTGTTGGATTGTTTCTCCTTTATTCATCCTTGTATTCTTGAGTTGAGCCCTTAGATTCATCTTCTTATCTATGTTATTTCCTTCATATAATCTAGTTAGGGCATCAAACATTTATTTTAGAGTCTTCTTTGAATACATTTGAGGAATCAAGTGATCTTTGATAGAATCTACAATGATTCTTTTGGCCCTAACTATGTCCTTTTGGTCTTTTTCTTTAGCTGGAGCATCGAAGGGTTCTAGTACATCTTCTTTAATGAATCTTGTTAGTTAATTCTCTTCAAGAATGATTCCAATCCTATACTTATAGGCACAAAAGTTTTCCACACCTTCTAGCTTGTCAACAAGCTTAGTTCTTGCAAACATCTTTTACCTGGAGCTGGGAAAATGACCAAAAAATGAAAATGCTCAAAATTGAATTTTGAACTTACCAGGAGGTGCGCTTGGCTGTAGCCTGGTGTGGTTAGATTTCCAAAAATCCAAAATTTTCCCCTTCAAACTTGACCAACGGATTTCTGGACTCGTGCTTTTGGTTTTCTAGTACTTCTGGTTTCCTGGTACTTCTGGTTTTCTAATACTTTTGGTACTCGTGAAAACTAGGGTTTCACTTTCTGGGAGTTCTATCCACTGAAAAGGTGCATTGAAGGTGCCAAATAGTTCCTTGGGATAGGGAGAATGTTTCTCGATGATGTTTGGGCTGAAATGCTTCTTAAATAAAATCCCTATTTTTCTTGTACGACAATAATGAAGTTTTTTCTTTTTCCTGTCAAATATGCTCTCTTCAGCTTAGCTCTGATACCATGTTAGAGTTTAAGGTATTATTAGGTTTCTTTTGAATTTACTAGATAACCATAGCATAGATAGCATCATTGAGAGAAACACAATCACAAGAGGCACATCATTTATCCTGGGAAACCCTCATGGGGGAGAAAACCCAACAAACACTTCCTTAATATAGATAGCCAATACAATTCCAAGACAATAAACCAAACACTAGAGAATATCCTCTCTTAGGTAATGCGCCTCTCTCTCTTCCTTCTTCTCCAATTGCAGCTACCAAACTTGTGCTCTGGATGATCGAATGAGTGAGTGAACAAATGAGTGGTTGGCTTCCTTTATTTATAAAAATTGGCAGGCACTGAAAGGAGGTGTCTCTTCACTGGCAGGGCCGACTTGTCTTTCAAGGTAGTTAGAACCACTTCAATTTTCTTAGGGGTTGACTTCTCAATTTGCATATTACAATTAGGTTTTGACCAATCCGCAAAAGGGGATTTGATCATTTACAATTTCTGACATGATCAATCCACAAAAGGGGATTGATCTAATGAAGAATACATCATTAATAAATAGAATACTCTTTGCAATTACAATATTTCAACACCTAGGAGTAGTGAAGGTTTTCTTCTCTCTATCTTCAGGTAAGAAAGAGACCTGATTATAGCATGAGAAGCCATCAATCATAGGCATCCTAGATGAGCATGTCACTCTCTACAAAATATGCTCCATCTTTGGCAAGGGGTAATTATCTTTCTTGGAGCTTCTATTCAAATTCTTGAAATCAACACACAATCTAATTTCCCAATTCATTTTCCTCATAGGGACAAGGTTGGACACCCACTCAGAGTACCTCAAAGGCATGATGATCTTGGCATCCAACAAATTCTTTACCTCATTTTCCATAATAAGAAGCAACATGGGATGTATATGTCTGGGTTTTTTCCTAAAAGGATTGGTTTCCTCTTTCAAAGGGATCTTATGTGCAATGATGTTTGTGTCATATGTTTGCAAATATTCATATTTCCAGGAAAACACATCAACAAAATCCTTTAAATTTTTTACATACTCAGACCTTTTTTCCTTAGAAAAATTGTTAGACAATTTCACATACTTTGGATCCTCCTCAATACCTAAATTTCATTTAGTCACATCAACATTTTCAGTTGAACCTTTAACCTTCACAACAACATCATTTTTGTCAAACAATCTCTCCAAAGGGACTAGTCCTTTTGGAATATGGTTACTAGGCAATTGGACAATATGATGGTCAACAATTTTATTCAGAAAAATATCACCGTGATGGAATTTGAAATTATCATGATCTTGATCAATATGCATGGAAGAAAAATCCTCCACAGTTTCAAGAAATATTTTGATCTCAAGATCATCCTCAAATACCTTCCAATGTTTGACATTGTGAGGTATAGAGGGTCTATACTTAACTTCCACATCATATTTGAGCTTAGGCGGAAAAGGAACTATGAAATTACTTGCAGAAACAACCAAGGAATATGCCATAATATTTTCCTCTCTTTGAACAATAGAGATATTAAAATTTAAGAAGAAATTATCAACAAGATCCCAAACTTCATTTCTGTAAGTCCTTAACCTAGGGAGTTTAGATTGATACAAGTTTTTGACATGATGTACAGTTAATTCAACATCTCCAAACACCACTAACTCTTCAATCTTCATGTGTTTAGTAGCCCTCAAACTCAAAACAAGATCCTCATACTCTGCCACATTGTTTCTAGTTTCAAATTCAAGCTTGTGATAAAAATATATGATCTCTTGGGTAGGGGAAATAAAGACCACCCCAGCACCAACACCTTCCTTAGAAGAGGCTCCATCAAAAAACATATTCCAAACATAGGTGTTATGAGGGGGAATTTCACAAGATTTAATGGGATGCTTTTTTATTACAATAGGTGATTGAGGAGCATCAATGAGCCATAAAATAATGTATCCTAAATCAGTATCAACTACAAAAATAGGGTGGTTGGTGGGATTGGCTTCATCATTGATGATGTAAGCTAGTTGTGATTCTCTATAAATCCTTTTGTGATCTCCCCCAAATATAGGAATGGTGGAATATGAAAGGTCCATCTACAAAGTTCCCCCTATTCTTTTGATCCAAGATCTTGACAAAAGAATCCCAAAATTAGGGGGCACATCAACGACCACAATATCCATGACCACACTTTTCATGGGAAATTGGAAAAAGGTAACAACCAAGTATTTCAGTACCTCAAGACACATTATTTTCCTAGAATCAAATGAGTATAGGTCATGATAAGTTTTTGTAATTTCCAGCCCAAGCTCATCCATGATGGTTTTAGGCATGAGGTTATGAGATGCACATGAGTCCATCAAGAAGTTGCACAACACTTTATCATGAATATTTAATTATGTGTAGAAAGGAGGGGAAGAGTTATCCCTATCCTCTACCAAAGGTCCCAATATAACTGTCAATTTTCATCTTGAAGGTTGACTTGATCTATGGAATTAGAGGAAGGTTCAGGCTACAACATATTGGAAATATATTTTTTAAACTCCTCATTCTTAATCATCTCTAAAAAAGGTATTAGGATTTTGATCTTTTGAATCTCACTTTCAAAGCTAAAAAAGAGAGATTTCATAATCTCCTTAATTTATGGGACATGGCTCTTAACCACTGCTTGAGGGTTTTGTGTCTCTTTTTATTTGTTGCTAGATGCCACAACCTTAGCATAATTTTATGTTTTGGTGGGCTGATTATAAGTGTTAGGTTTCCCCTCTTTATTTTTTGACCTTAGGTTGTATTTATTTGAATTATCATTGGTTTTTTCCCCCTTACTCAATTCATTCAACTCGATATCCATGAGAGACCCCTCATATGCAGATTGGGTTAAATGAGGGGATCGAGAATTATCACCAAGACAATGGATTTCTGGATCAATTTCTTCATCCTCTACTTCATCAACAACTAGGTTATTTTGGAGAGGGACTTGGAATTTTTTATCATCCCTATCCCTATTTTTTTTATCTCTTTGAAGGACATGAGGGGCATTATTTGGTGTTCTGAAATTTCCTTTATTAACAACATTCTATGTGTTCCTATAGTTTTTCTTTCCTTCAAGTTTCAATTTTTCCATTTCAACAGAAAGTGATTTTACCAATTTTTTTAGTCCATCAACTTGAGGGTGGACAATAGGGGAAGAAAAGGTTCAAGCTTCAGCCCTACTTTTTCTTTTGTCTCTATCATATTTTCCCCTAATATTTTCAGCTACCAATATTTTATATTATACCTCGAAGGATGCATCTTGCATATGAGATAGAGAGGTATATATTCTTTCTCTCAATAGGAGGAAAAACTCAGGGTCAAGAGCATTTGCATAGGTAATCTTGGTAGAAGTTTTTGTAGGATTTATTTCAATGGGAATTTTGTTGCGCATTTTATTAAATATCTTTGAGAAATTTGAAATAGATTCCCCTTCTTTCCTCTTAAGTGACCCAAATTCTGTAATGTAATATAGGAAATCATTTTTATCCCCCCAATGCCTCAGAAAATCATCATCCAAAGATTCAATTCCAACAATAGATCTAGAATTCAAACCCTTAAACCATTTCCTAGCCTCACCATCAAGGCTATGTACAAATACCCTCATCCATACATCTTCATTATCAATATTAAGATTGTCTACATAACTATAAAAGGATGCAAGGTGTTCTTTTGTAGTTATGTCTTCCTCCCCTATGAACTTGGGCATGTACTTAAGGTAATCTCCAACTGGGAGAGAATTCATAGGCTGAGGTAACACAAGAGGGGCATACCTACAACCACTATGGCATCCATCCTATTTCTAGAAAGGTTAGCACTTGACATTGGATTGTGAATTCTAGGAGAACAAGGGGGAGATTGTGTCTTGACAAGTACAACTGCAGCTTTGGTTTTGGGAGAAAGAGGGAGGTTGGATGTAGAGATTTTCGTTTTCACAGGAAGAGGTTGCAACTTTGAAGAAGATGGTATAGGTTGCATGGGAATTGAAGTTTCCTCCTCTTTAGTTACAATAATTTTGATAGAATGAGGAGTAGGAGAACCCAAGGTAGGAAAATATTCTAAGCTCTCAAGTCTAAACCAGCTTACAATATTAGGAGAGGAAAGGACTTCAAAAATTTATTATTTCAATTTGGGACGAAAAGAAGATTATTCAACATGAAAATTTTCAAAATCCAAATTCCTAGAAACTTCAACATAGAGTAAAAGAGGAGAACTGGATATAGCTACTAGTGTATTAAAGGCGGAATCATGAAAATGACCAAAAGTACCTGGTACAACAACTGAAAATTCTTCTTGAGAAGATTTTCCTTTCTTGATAATCTTCTATGGGTCAGCTTCATGTGTTTTCAGAGGTATATGTGGAGTAGACCTCCTGTGTCTACCTTTGGGCACCACAACTGAAATAGTGGAGCTCCCAGGTGAAAGATGCAATATTCAATGTATTGATTTCTAATGCACCTTCATAATCAATATTTCTTTGTCGTTCAATCCCAGGGAAATGTTTCCAATCCATTCCCTGGAAATGATGCCAAGAATTTTATCACTAAGAGTCACCCTCATATTGCAAGAGGATAATCCCAACACCCATCAAATAGGTTTGTAAATGTAGATTTATGATAGAATGTCAAATGGATAAAACTCAACATAGAAATGGTCCAACACAGAAAATCTAGGCTAGTATGCATAAGAAAATGGGTGTTTGGTTAAGTTCAATAAGTGGTTTAAAGATAAATGTGAGTAGATGGAAGACTTGGTGAGGAGGATGAATAGGTATTCTATAAGAATCAAGCCTTCTAACATCTAGGTGAAGAAAAAGCTCAGTCACAAGAACCTATTGAACTACACTTTAAAACACTGAGAACATTTTCAGCAACATCATAATCAAACATTCATTATAATACAACTATAACATCTCATAAGGATCATCCAATAATCAACAATCGGAGTAAGAAGAAGATAATAAAAAGAATTTGACTTCTATTAATTAAAATATCTCAGATCTCATACATAAACTAGAGTATGTCTCTGTCTTATCAAAATATTACAATAGGGACCTCTGCTCAACCATTCAAACCTCAAAATAGCATTCTCCTGTTGTATATATAGTTTAAACAATAATAAATATCTTGAAGTGCAAGTCATCCTCTCTAACCTAGGATTCTCCTAAAAAAAATGCTAATCTAACATATATACAAGTGGAAGTAACAAACTGCTAGAAACATGGAGCATATTGGAAACAACTCTAACAACATGATCATGACATAATTTGTTGTTCCTTGGGTGCATCTCCATCAATGCCATGTGTCCTCCAAGCCTCTGTGTTGAGTTCCATTTGCCACCCAGTGACAATTTATTCCCTCCAAATCCATCAAAGCTAGAAAGGGAAATGAATCCATAAATGTTGATTGTATCATCTAGTTCGTAGAAACGTTTCATAGCGCATCCAGTAGTAGATTTCATAGCGTCCTCCTATGTAAAATTGTTCTACAGGTGATTCCGTAGCACATTTGGTAGCATATTTCCTAGCGCCTTCCTATGAAAACTATTATGCAAGAAATTTTCGTAGCAAACTTCCACTTTGTGTTTGGCTAGGTGATTCTACAGTGCTTTCTGTAGAGAATCTTCAATCATTTTTTTGTGAATGATTCTATAGCGCCAGGCACTATGAAATGCTCTGTAATTTTCAGTGTCATGCAATTCAGCCCAAAAACCCAAAAAAATATTAGCAAAAGGAGTGTAAGCCTGTAGATTCCCCCAATAGGTATAATTATGACACTTCCCTTAAAACCTCAAAAATGAAAAATATGATCATCATAAAAAATGGGGTTTTTCATCCTCTCCACTTCATCTTCTTAATTTGGCACTTCTCCTTGTTGCAGCTTGGGCTTGTACATTGATATTTCTCTGGCCTAGATCATCCTTTAAGGGATGCAACTCCTCTTTATGTTTTATGTTCTGGTACTGCAAGTTTCTATTTTTCCTGTACAAGTTTATAAGTTGTCTATGCAGGGGAAAAAATCTTCTCGCTATGAACCGAGCTAGCTCACGAGTTTACTTATACATATCCATGAGATCATTCATCTTCGTCCTCTCAACCACTCCTACTCCCTGAAAGTGGGCAATTTCATTTCTTGCATCATTGATTTGTCTGATATGTTGGCATGTCTTAAAGGAAGAATGTGCTTGTCATTTATGGCAAGAACAACAAAGACGATGAAAAATAGAAAAGAAGTGATGAGAGTTCAAAGATTCAGAATTCGAAGGATATGTGAGGAGTGCACAAATCCACAATTCGGATAAGTTTCAAAGTGACTCTTTAAGAACTAGAGAGAGAAGAAGAGAAGAAATATCATAAGAGATAATTCTTTTTAGAAGTGCAGACAAGGTCCAAGAGACAGACTAGAAAGAGGAGCAAAGGTCGAGACCCTTGAACACTTAGAAAACCTTCTAAGTCAGAGAGATCAAAAGATCATGAGAGAGGGCGAAAGTGACCGTAGGATCATAGCAGAGAGGAAAAACAATATTCTGATTGAAATAAGGTGCACGAGACTTAGCGCTTTTCACATGAAAGTGAGGGAGATTGCCAAAGTTCCGAAGTAATTTGAGATCATTCATCACCAAGAGGAGAATCTGGTTCATTGATCATCGGGAGATACATGTCAATAGACCATGAGTTCAGGAGGGAGAATAGTTTTAGATTTGAAATCCCCGAAGTTCAGAGAGCCAGAGAGATGTAAATTTCAACCATCAGATCTAGAGGGATATGTGGCGATGGATCATGAGCTCCAGAGAAATCACTTTGAGAGTTTGAGTTTGAGATTTGAAATTCTTGAAGCCTGGAAAGCCGAAGAGATGAAATAAATTCTCAATTGTCAGATCATCTGAAGTAGATCTCAGTCATCAGATCATGTAAATAATATCTCAAGCATCAGATCGTCCGAAGTGAATGTGGGTCGTCTGATCCATAAAAGACATGGTGTAAACCTATGGACTCTAGGTAAAGACCTGAAGTAAGCCTCAACCGTCCAATTCAAGGACATGTGGTAGACCACGTCAGCAAGGACATGTGGCAAACCAATTTAGAAAGGACACATGGCATACCACATCAATGAGTGACACGTGGCAGCCACTCGGCCCCTGCCAGGTCAACATGTGACATGTGTAATGTTATGTCACTCCAGGAGTTTTACTTTGGGAGTTTTACCACCAGTAGATGCCCTAAGTCCCAAAGTCTCGAATGCCAAAGTTTCAAAGTGGATACGAGTCATCCGATCTGAAGATCACTTTAGGTGAATTATCAACCATTGATATAGTATAGTGGAAGGACAATGTTAGTGGAAGTGTTGACCGACAGCAAGTGGTCTCCACCGACTATGACTTATTTAGCAGGTTACACTCTGGAGGAGAATGAAGCAGCGATCAACCTAAAGTCTTGAAGGGCCAAACTCACTTATGATCGTTGATAATGCAAAAGGGCACATGTCAATATATCATTGACTCCGGGTGGAACTACACCGAGCAAACACGAAGGAGAAAGGTTTGAAATTTCCAAAGGCCGAAGTCCTGGAGAAGAGGATTGTAACACCCCAGGTTTTGAAGCCCCATTTTAAATAATGTATTGTTACAATGTTGAGAGGCCAGGGTGCCCAAACAATTATTAAAAGGCCAGTGTTCCCAAGACATATAATTGTTTCTATCATTATTAATAATAAATACATGGTTGGTTGCTAGACGGACAAGGACTAGAGTTATAGAGTGCTATGATTCCACAAGAGAGGGGTATCAAGCTTCTTTAAGAATGAGCCCATTTGAAGCCTTGTATGTAGGAAATGCGATACTCTAGTAAGTTAGGACAACCCAGTAGATAGAGTGGTACTTGGGTTGGAGTTGCTCAAGGACATGGAAGGCCAAGTGGTTAAGATCAAGCAGAATTTAATGGCAGCTCAGGATAGACATAAATTTTAAGCAGACAAGAATATGATAGATAGAGAATTTAAATTAGGGGAGCATGTACTTTTGAAAGTGAATCCCAAGAAAGGCTCTTTGAAATTGGGTAGTTGTACAAAGATGGAAGCCAAATTCTATGGTCCATTTGAAATATTAGACAGAATAGGACCAGTTGCATACATGCTTGCATTGTCTGCTTCCATGAATGTGCATAATGTATTTCATGTATCTTTACTAAAGAAATATCTACATGACCCTAACCATGTTATTGAATAGCATCTGATTCAGGTAGAGATAGAGGGATATTTTCAGGTTCATCCAATGCGAGTATTGAACAAAAAAGTCAAAATGCTCTGGAATCGAGTTATAGAGCTGGTAAAAGTTTAGTGGACTTGATAAGATTCTGAGGATGCTACCTTGGAGCATGGAGATGACATATGGGCAGTGTACAGTGCAAAAATAAGGGGGAGTGGATGTAACACCCTAGGTTTTGAACCCCCATTTTAAATAATGTATTGTTACAATGCTAAGAGGTCAGGGTGCCCAAACAATTATTAAAAGAACAGTGTGCCCAAGACATGTAATATTTTCTATCATTATTAATAATAAATACATGGCAAGTTGCTAGATGGACAAGGACTAGAGTTATACAGGGTTATGATTCCACAAGAGAGGGGGATTGAGGGGCTAAGTGTTTATTTCTATGTTAATTACACTTTTTTCCTAAGGGAGGGGATCGATTACGTGAGATTCTTGGGGAAGGCCAAGAGGTTCTCAATTCCCCACAAATTTACTCAAACTTGCCTCTGGATTGATGGCGGGCTTTGATTGATGGCTTGTTCACTAATTTCCTATAAATTCATTCATTTCCCTCACACACTTTCATCCACTCACTCACCCATTCATTGATCCATCCTCATCTGCATCTTGGCTTGGGAAAGGGAGCCAAATTGCTAAAGATTATTCATGAGATAGTTGTTTGTATTGGTCGCTGGTGTGATCTAGTCGTGATTTGAGGCCTGCATGTCTGAGATGCATTGGCCTCTGTCTAGCATTTCTCACAACTGTGAGTCCTAAGAGTTCCTGCATTGAGATTCTGGACCAGTTGTGTTGGAGCCCGAATAAGAAGGAATTCTTGAGAGACTGCGTGGCAGAGAAGGGTTTAGGTCTGTTCTCTTGGGTGGTGCAAGCTGGGTAGAAGAGAGATGGGTACTTGGATTTCTGTGAAAGATGGAAAGCCTGTGAGAAATTGGTTGTTGATTGGTTTGGGAAGACAAGTAACACTCTAGAACCATCATTGTGGATTCATAGCCCTGACTGAGGGGTGACGTTGTTGTTGAGATTTGGAACAATAGTGTCTATGGTTGGGTGGAACTTCCTTGGTCTGTAAATAGTTGGTGTCATCTTTCATAAAGATAAGTGCTCTCTGTTATGGTATGATTTCCATGTATATGAATGTATTTATGTTGTATATTTAATTATTTTTTAATTGAATCTTTGGACTATGCAAGCTTGTTGACTATTGTTGTGCATGTCATTAAATTCTTTCCTTTTATGCATCCTTAAATTTTAAAAAGGTATCGGTAAGAAAAATAAGTCCAAGGTTGGGCTTGAAGGTAGCGTACCCTGGCCTATGGGTGGATGGGCATGTTACAGTTTCATATCAGAGCTTCTGGTTGAAACAACGGAATGGTATGGGCCAGGTCTGTTGGTCAGAGTCTCATGCTTGAGATCAAACTCTGATCTTGAAGTTGAAAATCTCAGGAGGAATGGCATTGTAGAATATATGCAGGAGTTAGATTGTGAGAGATCCGTTGTAAGGGGTTCGAAGGATCGTGACCATCCCCCTTCAAATTTGAGAGCGATCACCACTGTAAGATCAAGAGAGATCAGGGATCCTTGGATCAGAGGACAGGTGAACAGGGGTCGTCCGATGAAAAGGAAGCAAGGGTTAAGGTCCCAACCGTCGGATCCCATTGGAGAGAGAAATCAATAGACACAAGGAATTGCAAGGAACTAAGTTGCATGGGAAATAATTCCCCAAGGTGGTCCCGCAATACAAACCATGGTTTCACCAAGGGGTTACATGTCATCATTAGGATAATTGAGGGAAAAAAGTGGGTTACTCCAAACCATCGATGCATACCCCCACAAATTGAAAGGCATGAAATGATGTGACTTCCTAGTGCTCGAGTGACGAAACTCTTAAGAGAAGAATTAGCTGGGGATTATCGATCTATAGGAATGTTCTCTACGTGAAAGAACTCCAGGAAAAGTAGAGTGAGGAGAAGTTGAGAATTGAGATTTATGGACCCTGAAGATCCAAAGTGAATCACATTTGTTCCATCCAAGAGGACACGCAGAATAAATCCACGCACTTTGGGGAAAAGCGAAGGTTGAAAGTTGAGATTTTTGAAATCCAAAGACCCGAAGATATCATAGTCATCAATCCATGGGAGGCACACGTCAGTATATTGTGAGCTTCGGATAAAAACATTTCGGAAAAAGTTGAGGTTTGATTTTACCGAAGTTCGAAGGCTCGAAGGAATGGTAGCCGTTGATCGTTGTAGTGGTAAATTCTAAAGTTATAAAATCCATGGTTAATATGGGTTGTCCGATAAGGGAGACACATGGCGGTAGTTTGGCCAGTTTGGGAAATCAGAGTTCAGGAGAATTGGAAGTGTGCTAGTATGGAAACTCTCAAAGTCCTGAAGCCAAAAGAGCCAAAGTGACATTGCTTATGGACGTCACCTAGGATGATGTGGACACATGGGATGTGTGCCATGTGTCAGTAATTTTTTATCCTATGGAGTATTGAAATGTCAGTTAGAATGTGACACGTGTCACACACCCGATTGGGCCACGTGTCTTCTTCCAGTATTTTGCCACATGGTGACAGATCGTGTAGTCCAGAGATTGGGCACTCCAGTGGGGAAAGATGTGATAGTTTGAATCGGGTCAAAAAATCCCGAAGGCCTGAAGGCCAAAGTACATATCGGTCGTTGATTCCATAAGACACACATCGAAGGATCATCGAATTCGGGTAAAATCACTCTAGGAGTACGTGAAGGAGGAAAGTTTGGAACTTTTGAAACCTGAAGAGCCGAAGCAATTCATAGCCAATGATCTATGGGAGGACACACGTCAGTAGATCATGAACTCCGGGTAAAATTGTTCCAGGTGGAGGCAAGCGAGGAAAGTTGAAACCCCTGAAGCACGGAGTCCCGAAGTGGATCTCGATCATTTATCATGAAAGAGGACGAGGGTTGTTGATCCTGTCCTAGCTAAAAGTTTTGAAGTCTCGAAGCTCTGGACAAGCTCTTTTCAGCTAAGCATGGGGTCATGGTCATGGTTGTAAATGTGTTGAACCTACACATAATAGATCTAGCTAAACAATAATACATACATTTTCAGAGATAATTAGAGAAGTAAGAAAGAAGGAGAGAAAGAATGGAAGAATTCTCATTAACTGTTTGAATAATGAATAATTCACACATGATATACTTTGTATAAATCAATGAGTTCGAATTGAGTTGAACCAAGTCACCATAGTGTTCATCTAGAGTGATCTAGACACACACTAGTAGTTACAGGAGTGAACTTCCACCTATTCTAGTCTCTCAGGCAATTACGGGAGTGAACTGACACCTAGTTGAGTTAACTAGTCAACTAGTCTTCAGTTAACTGACTGAATAGAGAGTAGTGAGGACTTAACTCAGGTAATCAAGGTTAATGTGCCACTCTGGTGATGATACCAAGGCAAGTTATAATTAGCATGGTGATGATCCCAATACAACATCTAAAATCAACTCAACTAGTCAAACTGAAGTGTCAACTGAAAGAGAATATTCTCCAGGTGGAATATTCTCCCTTAAATTATAGGAGACTAGATAATGACTAATTATGACTAATAAATAAATAAAAACCTTAGGAAAAATAAATCCTAGGTGTGTGTGAAGTAACTCCAACACCCCCCCTGAACATCACTATGGTGAAAATAAATATTGGGTCCTGGCAACGAGGCCATGTTAGGTACCCAAGTACAAAAGATACACTGAAAATAAAGTGAGGAAAGAGGGAAAACATCATGGGAAACCCCCCCCCTCAAGGTACAATGTATGTAAAAAAATAAGAACTACAATTGCTAGGCAACCGTGTCCTTCACTCCAAGACGACTTCACAAAGAATAGAATTTTTTCTCAGTGAAGGGCTTGGTGAAGATGTCTGTCATCTATTTTGTTGAAGGACAGAATTGTAATTCAATGATCCCCTCATGTCCTAAGTACCAAATGTAGTGCATGTGGATCTCGATGTGCTTCATCTGCTACCTCTAAACTGGATCTCTGTAGAACTTTAGAGCGCTTTGGTTGTCACACCAGATGATGATCGACTGATGAAACTGAATGCCCAACTTAGTGAGAAAATGTTGTAGCCACATAGCCTGAATGGTTATGTTAACTACCCCTCTTTACTCTGCCTCAGTTGAAGATAGAGCAATGGAAACTTTCTTCTTGCTCGACCAACAAATAGGCTCGGAACCAAGACTGAGTGAGTAAATAGATGTGGACTTATGATCAATGCTATCGCCAACCCAGTTGAAATTAGTAAAACCAATGAGATCTAATGTAGAGTCTACTGCATAATGAGTCCAAAGGTGATGGTGCCCTGTACGTATCGAAGGATATGCTTTGCATCTTTCCAATGTAGCTCATACAGCTCCTGCATGAACCTGGAAACTGTGCCAAATGCATATGAGAGGTATGGTCTGGAGGGTGTGAGATACAACAAGCTCCCCACTAGCTGCCTGTACAATGTGTTGTCAACCATTGGAGTCTCCCCACCATCCTCAAGTTTGACTCCTGATAGGAAAGGAGTCGGAGTAGACTTCTAGTCTGTCATGTGAAATCTCTTAAGGAGATCTCATGCATACTTGGCTTGAGATAGTTTGATGCCTAATGCATCCTTAATGATCTTAAGTCCAAGAAAGAAGTGTAGTGGACCCATGTCCATCATCAAAAAACTATCATGAAGAATCCTCTTGACTGCAGCAATCACTGAAGTCGAGCAACTGGTGATCAACAAATCATCCACATACAGAACTAAAAGTAGTAGTGAATTAGTCGTCCTGAGCATGTAGACATTCAGGTATGATTTACAACATACAAAGTTTTGTGACAACAGGTAGGAGTCCATCTTGGCATACCATGCCCTCGGAGCCTGCTTGAGGCCATAAAGTGACTTCTTCAGTCGACAGACCAAAGATGAATCCTGCATAAATCCCTGGGGCTGCTCCATGTAGATCTCCTCAGAGAGATCACCATGAAGAAATGCATTCTTTACATTCATCTAATGGACTTCCCATCCCTTGGTTGTCGCAATGGCAAGGGCCAATCGAATGGAATCCATCTTCACTACTCAAGTGAAGGTCTCATCATAGTCAATACCATGAACTTGCTGAAAGCCTTTGGTGACAAGCTTGGATTTGTATCTGTTTATCTATCTATCCACTGCGCTCTTGGTCCTGTAGACCCATATGCATCTGAGAAGTTTCCTCCTAGAAGGAAGGGGAACCAGATCCCAAGTCTGTTTCTCGAGGAGGGAGTTATACTCCTCCTACATGGTGGATTCCCAAAAGACATTTCCAGCAACCTCACCATAAGACTGTGGATCTGAAGACTGAAACAAGAAAACATGCTTGGATGGTGATGGTCTAGTGGTAGTGAGTGCAATAGGAGGCTCCTCAAAATCAGACCGATTCCTCCTAGTATTGGTTGGATCACCTACGAGATCCCCTGCATCCTGAAGAGTAGGTTGTTCCCACTTGGGCCTCTGCTCTGGCTCTGCAATTGCATCTAGATGCTCTGACTCTACATCTGATTGTACTGACTCTGAATATGAATCTGAATCCTCTGAGTCCTCTGAATCAGAACTATCGTCTGAAGAAGAGTCAGCATGTGCATTCTCATCATCTCAGATAGGTGGAAGAGTAAAGGTGTTTGAATGCGACTGTTGAGGTACATGCAAGACACTTTCCTCGAATTGGACACTATTATCAATGATGATTCAGTCTGAGGAAAGATCAATAAGTCAATATCCCTTCACACCGATAGGGTATCCAACAAAAATGCACTCAATGCTTTGTGGATCAAGTGCCTTCCTCTTTTCAAATGAAATCCTGGCCCATGCACGTGAACCAAAAATATGAAAGTGGGTCACTTCCAATTTGAGGCTGCTCCAAGCCTCATAGGGGGTCTTATCCTTGATAGATCTATGGGGAGATCTGTTTTGGATGTATTTTGCACAATTAAGTTCTTCGACCCATAGTCTCTGTGGTAGTGACTTTGCATGCAACATGCAAGATGCCATCTCCTTTAGAGATCTGTTTTTTCACTTAGCAACTTAGTTTTGTTGCGGAGTGTAGGGAACTGTATGCTGCAACTGAATCCCTGCCTCATGGAAAATATTTTGGATCTCATTATTCACTTAGTCTCCCCCATTATCAGTTCGGAGGAATTTGATCTTATTTCCAGACTATGTCTCAACCAAATCTTTGAAATCTTTAAGGTGTTGAAAAACCTCATATTTTTTCCTGAGAAAGTAGATCCATGTAAAACGTGAGAAATCGTCAACAAAAATGAGAAAAAAACTCTCTTTGTTGATCGATGGATATGGAAAAGAACCCAGGAGGTCACTATGGATCATATCTAAAGGTGCGGAAGCTCGCTGAGACTTTCCTTTGTCGAATTTCTCTTGAGGGTGTTTCCGGAGAGCACATCCCTCACATACTCCCTTGAAGAAATGGATGTATGGTAGACCATCAACTAATTTGTGCTTGCTAAGATGTTGTATGTATCTGAAATTCAAATGTCCAAACCTCACATTCCATATCCTACTACTTTCATCAGCATGAGTAAGAAGTAAAGCATAATCAGGTTCAATGAATTCAGAAAATGTATACAATCTAGAATGATGATTTACCTCATCGGTAGAAATCCTGGAGTTGGTTTGCATGTCGTAGATGTACATGGAATTTGGTGTGAATATGAATTTTTTTCCAGTGCTGGAATTAGTCATTTGATACACAGAGAGAAGGTTGACATAAATATTGGTAACATGCAACACGTTCTCGAAGCTTTCGTTGGTGAGTTCAATCCTTCCTTTATCAGTGACTTCGACAAAAGAGTTGTCCCCCATCAGAATAGGAGGACCTTTTCATGCATCCAATGAAGAATAGACTACTTCTGAGGAAGCCATGTGATGTGATGCTCTTGAATTTATGATCCAAGCATCGAGAGAGGATTTGATGGCAATCAAGGCATGGCTAGAATTTCCTTTCTTGGAATTCGAATATTCTGGCTTCTTCTTCTTTACACCCTCAGGGATGCGATCTCCAAGGTTGTTTTTCTTAAGTATTTGAGAAATCAGATCTATTTTCTTTTTCATGCATGTGGATTCCGAATGGAATCCTTTGTGAAAGTATGTGCATTTCTCTCCTTTTCTTCCCTTTTCTCCTTTGGATCCAGAGGCATCGGTGAAGGGTTTTGTGTACCCTTCCTTCTTCATATGTGCATGAGCTCACTGATTATATTTAGATTTAGATTTCTGATATTTTTGGCTTCCATCATGCACAATGAGTGCATGCACCCTTGGGCCTTTGATTGCACCCATGTTGATGAGATTGGTTTGCTCTTGTGTCAAGGATTCAATAAAGTCATCAAGAGAAGGCATATTCTAGGTGACTCCAGAGGTGAATCTGATAATATGGAATGTGGATACGAATACATAGAATTAAGGACCAAGCTTGGAGAGAATGTTAAGAACCATTTTTTTCTCCTCTGTCGATTTATCAACCCCCCCAAGCTTTGAGTTGTGATAGTAAATCCTTGAATTTTGTAAAGAAATCTTGGATATTGTCAAAGATTTTTGGATCCAATGTGAACAAATCCACCTCCAACATGTATCCCCTCATCTCATCCTATTTTCCAAAGATCCCTTCCAAGATTTTCCAGGCTTCATTGGGATTCTTACAGGAAGATATGTGAAAAAGGAGATCGGGAGAGATAAGACTACAAATTGTTCCGAGTGCCTCATCCATGCGATTTAAGTACTTGGATTTTTTTATGGCTGATGTCGAATCTGTATCTGTATTCATGGTTAACCTATGCAACCCTCTATATTGGAGATGTATGGATATTTTTTCCTTCCATGCAAAATAGTTGTAAGGTGTAAGAATGAATTCTTTTTGGAATTCCATCTTTCCACTATCTTCAATCCTTTGTACTTGCAAAAACATTTGGTGTATCTTTTGCTTAGAAGTCCATTGGCTCTGATACCGTGTAAATATGTTGAACCTGCACAAAATATATCTAGCTAAAAAATAATACACACATTTGCAGAGAGAATTGGAGAAGGAAGAAAGAAGGAGAGAAAGAATGGAAGAATTCTCATTAACAGTTTGAATAATGAATAATTTACACATGATATACTCTATATAACTCAATGAGTTTGACTTGAGGTGAACCAAGCCACCATAGTGGTGGTCTAGAGTGATATGGACAAACACCAATAGTTATGGGAGTGAACTACCACCTATTCTAGTCTCTCAGGTAGTTACAGGAGTGAACTACCACCTAGTTGAGTTAACTAATCAACTAGTCTTCAGTTAACTGACTGAACAAAGAGTAGTGAGGAGTTAACTCAAGGAATCAAGACTAATGCACCACTCTAGTGATGATACCAAGGAAAGTTCGAATTAGCATGGTGATGATCCCAATGCAACATCTAAACTCAACTCAACTAGTCAAACTGAAGTGTCAACTAAAAGAGAATATTCTCTAGGTGGAATATTATCCCCTAAAATATAGGAGACTGGATAATGACTAATTATGACTAATAAAAAAATAAAAAACTTAGGAAAAATAAATCCTAGGTGTGTGTGAAGTAACTCCAACATTAGTCATGTGCATATTGAGAGCTGAGGGAAGGAGGGCTAAGGGATGAATTCATGGTCTTCGAGACATAAAAGTGCTAAGGAAGGATTTAGCCACAGTTTCTAGTCGTGATAACCTAGGAAGGTGGTTTGAAGGAAGCACCTACACATGATGAAATTATGTGTCAGCCAAGGATAACAGGACATTGTTATTTTTGGAGAAGGGGATATGATCTCCATGAACAAAAAAAAAGAACGATACCTATAACATGGTTTGGAAAATTTGTTTATCATATGCATAATTCTAACAAAATGATTGCTTGTACATTTTGTAGAATTAAGAGGCTTAAGAACATCAGATCAGGATGCGTATTGAGGAAATAGAAGAAGGCAAGGGAGCCTCCAGTCATGATAAGGAGGTCGAAGGCCAGAATACTAGAGTTGGTAATGCAGAGATAGAGTCCAATGGATGAAATGGAAAAGGAGAACAAGAAACGTTAATAGAAACGGTAAGAAGCCTAAATATGGAAGTGCAGAGCTACAAAGAGGACAATGAGAGACTGATGAGAGAGAAAATTCATATAAATGATCAAGTATTGCAGAGCTTAAATCAGTTGGAGAGACAAATGAAGAAGGGATCAAACTCAAGACAAGAGGAAGAAGGAAAGTGTCATGAAATAAGGGATGATCGTGGAAGAGTTGTTTATTCCAAAAGTGATAGTGGATCTAATGGACACCACTCACCTCCTTACTCAGAAATAAATTTTTATGCATCAGATGATCTCGTAAGAAGTCCAGAGGTATCTCCTGTCAGACACCAAAGAAGGAGAGAAGAGGTAGATAGTTTGCAAGGAGAGATGAGGAAGATCAATCCACCTTCCTTTGAGGGTGAAAGAGAAAGGGAAGATGATGCTGAAGCATGGTTTCTTGGGCTCAAGAGATATTTTTAGTTGCATAACTATTCATCCAAGATGGAAGCCAGGATTTCCACCTACCATTTACACGAGAAAGATTCAATTTGGTGGGATCAACTGAAGAAATTGGAGCACATTAATGAAAGTAGGATCACTTGGAAGAAGTTCAAGAAGTACTTCCAGAAGGAGTACCTCTCATATCATTTCTATGAAAAGAAAATGTAGGAGTTATTTGAACTCAGGTTGGGAAGCATGACTATGGCAGAGTATGAGAATAAGTTCTTGGGATTGTTAAAGTATGCCAGGTTCATTGGTGATGAGAAAGTGAAAATACAAAGATTTATAAGTGGACTTCCATCCTTTTATAAGGAAAATATCAAGTATGATGATCCCAATACCTTGATTGAAGCCATCAGGAAGGATAAATACATGTATGAGCAAGGTTAGGGAAGAGAATCTCTACTGAAATCTTGGAAGGAAAAGAAAAATGTGAAGTCCGATCAGAGGAGGAAAGGATTCAAACCTTCCTTCAATAGGAATGAGCCTAATAGAAATCATCAAGACCAGTATGCTAAGGGATATTTCAAGAAGGAAGATTCCTTGGGAAAAAGGGGAAGACCATCAATCCAATGTTGGGAATACAAGGAAGATCACATATACAAGGATTGCTCACACAGAAAGGACAAAGTGAAGAATGTGCACAACATCCAATAAGCTACAACAATGGAAGATATGGGAAGAATATATGAATCTTTAAATGATTGACAAGCAGAGTATCAGTCCAATGTGATCGAGGTGAAAGGTAAGATCATAAATCAGCCTGTTGTTATTTTGATTGATTCGGGAGAAAGTAATTGCTACAATGATCCTAAGATAATGGATAGATTACATTTGGAGAAAAGTAAAATTGGAAAAGAAAGTTTGGTTCAGTTAGCCACTAGAACCAAAAGAATAATCCATGATATGGTCAGAAGTTGCTCCATAAGTATTAATGGCATGAATACTAGTATGGATCTAAATATCATACATTTGGGATCTTATGATATTTTGATTGGAATGGATTGGTTGGAAAATCATCATGTTGTCCTATATTTTCATAACAAGACATTTGCATGTCTTGATGGAAATGGAAAACATAGCACTTTGAAGGGATTTCCAAGACCCATCGCTATAAGGGATATTTCATCCTTATAGCTAAAAAGATGTTTTAGGAAAGGATGTCAATTGTAAGCATTTCATGTGGAAGATCCATATAATACAAAGGGGCCAAGACTTGAATATTTCTCGATACTACAATAATTTGAAGATGTATTCCAAAAAATACTCGGATTTCAACCACAAAGGGAGATAGATTTCTCAATTGATTTAGTGCCAGGAGTTACCCTGGTGTCAAAAACATCTTACAAAATGATTACACCAGAGTTAAATGAATCACAAATACAGTTGGAGAAATTGTTGAAGAAAGGGTACATACATCCAAGTGTTTAACCTTGGGGAGCACCAATACTTTTTTTCAAAAACAAGGATGGAACCTTGAGGTTGTGTATTGACTTCCGACAGCTGAACAAGTACACTATAAAGAACAAGTATCATCTACCCTGAATTGATGACCTTTTTGATTAACTAAGAGGAGAAAATATATTATCAAATATTGACCTGAGGGAAGGATACCATCATGTAAGAATCAAGGAAGAGGACATTCATAAGACAACCATTAGGACCAGGTATGGGTATTATGAATTTGTAGTGGTGCCATTTGGACTGACCAATGCACCAACTATCTTCATGTGATTAATGAATGGCATATTCAGAAACTATTTGGATAAGTTTTTCATAGTATTCCTAGATGACATACTTATCTATTCGAAGCCTAAATAGGAGCATGAACATCACTTAAGACTGGTGTTGCAAGTATTGAGAGAACATCAGTTGTATGAAAATTTGAGTAAGTGTTATTTTCATCAAAATCAAATACATTACTTGGGACACATTATTTCAGAGCAAGGCACAACAATAGATCTAGAGAAGATCGAAGCCATTAGAGGATGGCCAACACACATAAATGTGTCAGACATAAGATATTTTATGGGATTAGATGGATATTATAGAAGGTTCGTACTAGGGTTCTCTAATATTTTTCATCCCATCACTTCTTTTCAAAATAAGGGCACTAAATTTGAATGGACACTCAAGTGTGAAAATAATTTTAATCCGTTGAAGGAATTAATTACTAGTGCACCTGTGTTAAATATTGTTGAACCAAATGAAAGTTTTGTGGTATGTGCAGATGAATCTAAGGAACCACTTGGGGGATTCCTCACACAAAATGGACATGTCATTGAATATAAGTCCAAAAATATTAAGGAACATGAGAGGAACTATGCCACGCATGACTTGGAACTTGCTTCCATTATTCATGCCTTGAGGATGTGGAGGCATTATCTCATGGGGAAGAAATTCAAATTAATGATAGACCACATTGGCCTAAAGTATCGTTTTGAATAGCCAACATTGAATGCCAGGCAAACAAGATGGCTTGGATTTTTTAAGTGAATATGACTTCGATATCAAGTGTATCAAGGGGAAGGAGAATAACATTGTCAATGCACTTAGTAGAAGAGTGTATACCATCCATGTTACTGTTGTCAGTATGCATCAGTCAGACTTGAAGAGAATAATTTTAGATGGTCTTGTTACAGAGCAACATTACCTACAGGTAAAGGAAATATTACATCAAGGAGATGTACAACAAAAAATATAGTATGAGATAAAGGAAGATAGATTACTCTTGCATAAAAATAGAATCTATGTTCCTAGTTCTGGAGCACTGAGGAATTTGGTACTGAAGGAAATGCATGATGTCCCTTATGCTGGAAATCCCAGTTACCAGAAAATAATTACAGCAGTAAGAAGCCAGTTCTTTTGGTCAGGAATGAATAAGGATGTTTCTGATTATATCACTCAATGTATGGAATGTCATAAGGTGAAGGCTAAGAATAGGAACCCAGTGGGTTTGTTGCAGCGATTGCCAATACCAGAGAAGACATGGGAAGTGCTCACCATGGATTTCATCACAGGATTACCCAGAATGAATAAGCAACATGATTCAATCATGGTGGTGGTTGACAAATTAACAAAGGCTGCTCAGAACATATCATCCCCATATAGATGGAAAAAAAGAGAGAGTCAATCGAATAATTGAAGATATGTTGAGAATGTATGTGATGGATAAACCATCTAAGTGGGAATATTAATTACACTTGGTTGAGTTTTCATATAATAATGGGTATCAAGCTTCTTTAAAAATGATCCCATTTGAAGCCTTGTATGGTAGGAAATGCTATACTCCAGTAAGTTGGGATGACACATCAATTAGAGTGGTACTTGGGCCAAAGTTGCTCAAGGACATGGAAGACCAGGTGGTTAAGATCAAGCATAATTTAAAGGAACCTTAGGATAGAAATAAAGTTTATGCAGACAAGAAAAGGGCAGCTAGAGAATTTAAAGTAGGGGAGCATGTAATTTTGAAAGTGAAGCCCAAGAAAATCTCTTTGAAATTGGGTAGTTGTACAAAGCTGGCAACCAGATTCTGTGGTCCATTTGAAATATTGGATAGAATAGGGCCAGTTTCATACATGCTTTCATTTCCTGCTTCCATGAATGTGCATAATGTATTTCATGTATCTTTACTAAAGAAATATGTACATGAACATAACCATGTTATTGATTGGCATCTGATTCAGGTAGCGACAGAGGGAGATTTTTAGGTTCATCTAGTGCGAGTATTGGACAAAAAATTCAAAATGCTTCAGAATCGAGTTATAGAGTTGGTAAAAGTTTAGTGGACCTACTACAGTCCTAAAGATGCTACCTAGGAGCATGAATATTCCATGCGAGCATAGTACCTGTAACTTTTTGAATAAATTTTAGATTTTGATCTCTATTTTGTATATGCACTAAGGATAGTGCCAAAATAAGGGGGAGGGGATGTAACACCCCAGGTTTTGAACCCCTATTTTAAATAATGTATTGTTACAATGCTGAGAGGCCAGGGTGCCCAAAAAATTATTAAAATACTAGTGTGCCCAAGACATGTAATGTTTTCTATCATTATTAATAATAAATACATGGTTGGCTTCTAGACAAACAAAGACTAGAGTTATAGGGGAATATGATGCCACAAGAGAGGGGGCTTGAGGGGCTAAGTGTTTATTCCTATGTTAATTACCCTTTTTTCCTAAGGGATGGGATCGGTTAAGTGAGCTTCTTGGGGAAGGCTCGGAGTTTCTTGATTCCCCACGAAGTTACTTAAACCGGCCTTTGGCCTGATGGGGGGGTTCGACTGATGGCTTGTTTGTTGATTTCTTGTACGTTCATTCATTTATATCATGCACTTTAATCCACTCACTCACCCATTCATTGATCCATCCTCATCTGCGTCTTGTCTTGGGAAAGGGAGCCGCACTACTGAAGATTATCCATGGGATAGTTGCCTATAGTGGTCACTGGTGTGATTTAGCCGTTATTTGAGGCCTGGATATCTAAGATGCATTGGCCTATGTCTAGCATTTCTCAAAGGTGTGAGACCTGAGAGTTCCAACATTGATATTCTATACTAGTTGCGTTGGATTCCAAATAAGAAGAAGGACTGTCTAAGGGATTGCATGGCAGAGAAGGGTGGATGTCTATTCTAGCAGGTGGTGCAAGCTAGGTAGAAGAGAGTTGGGTACTTGGATTGATGTGAGAGCTGGGAAGCCTGTGAGAGATTGGGTGTTGAATGGTTTGGGAAGCCAAGTAACACTCTGGAACTTTCCTTGTGGATTCATAGCCCTGGCTCGGGGGTGACACTACTGTTGAGATTTGGAATAGTAATGTCTACATTTGGGTGGAACGTTCTTGGTCTACAGCCAGTTGGTTTCATCTTTCATAAATATAATTTCTCTATGTTATGGTATCATTTTCATGTATATGAATGTATTTCCATTGTATATTTAATTATAGTTTAATTGAATCTTTAGACTATGCTTGCTTGTTGACTACTTCTATGCATGTCATTAAAGTCTTTCCTTTTATGCATAATTAAATTTTAAGAAGGTATCAGTAAGAGAAATAAGTCCAAGGGCAGGCTTGAAGGTAGCGTACCCTGGCCTGTGGGTGGTTGGGTATGTTACAAGGATATTCATTGGATTAAGGAGGATAGGTGTCCACAGATCATAAACTCTAGAAGATTGACATATGGAGGAAAGAAGGGTTTGAGAGTTGAAACTCCCAAACCCTGGATCACAAAATAAACCATAATTGTTGATTTGGAAGGGAGCTACGTGTCAACAAATCATACAGATCTAGGATCGCATGTGGAAGGAGGAAAAGAAGGAAGATAACATTCGTTGATCCAGTGGCATCGCCAAGGGATCAGAGATCAATGGTCATGCTCAATTGCGGGGTCAGAACATGCTTGGGTCTTAATTTTTCTTGAGCAGGCCACAATCAAAACCACGGTATCACCAAAGGCATACATGGAGCCCTCAAACCGACTTTATCTGTGACTGCAATCGCGTGGTCACATGATATCATCACCCAAGGTCATATCGAAAGAAGGAGCTAGCACTCGCTAGATTGAGATCACGAAGCCCTTTTTGAATAGTTGTGTGGTCACCAACAATGGTCACGTAAAGGAAAGGGCTTAAGACTCACTTACCTATAGGAAATAAAATGATTGAATATAACTTCTAGTGAAGAAAAGGAATCTCAGGACAACGGGCACTGATGATGAATAAACAGCGAGTAACCACCAGTAAAGTGGAAGTGTTGTGATGAGGACCTGGGAGAGAACTGGGAAAAAATATGACATGCAGAACATAGAAGATGATATATAGAGTTGAGATGCAGGACAAAGCGACGGGGAAAAATATTTTCCAGGATGATCTGGCAGAGGACTTGGCGTGATAAAGACATGTAGAGAATGTGATTTTCGGGAAGTAATGCATCAGTGTAAAAGGTATAAGAGAAGCTAAACAAAGAGGTGTGGTAAGTGCAAGAGGAAAATGAGCAGAGCATAGAAGAAGAAAGATGCAGAAGCAAAATAGAGCATAGAAGCTGAAGAAGGAAGAGGATACATGGATCTATGATAGACCATATCAGAGACAGAGAAAGTAAGTAAAGTTTTGTAAGATTCAATCAGGGTGGTAGGGTGGCGCTAGGGAGGATTGTAGTCCTCTAAATTCTATTTGGTGCTAGAAGATATTCTGGGAGTTGGTGCTTCCAGCTAGTTGGTTCTAGAGAAACTTAGGAGTTGGTGCTTCCATCTAGTTGGTGCTAGAGAAATATGAGAGTTGGTGCTCTCTACAAGTTGCAGCTTGCTATCAGAGGTTGTAGCCTTATATTTGAGTTGGTTCTCAAATACTATGATGTACATGAAAATTGGAGCTTGATTGACATCCTAAGAAGAAGAGGTTTTCTCCCTTTATGGGTTTCCTCATGAAAATCAGTTCCTTTGTGTATTTTGTGTGATTGATCAAATATTGTATATCTGTGCATGTTAAGTTATCAGCAACACATTAAATAATAATCTAGAAAGAAAAATAAAAATAACTGGAAATGTTTCAAACTTATAT
>ML784634.1:215027-230319 GCA_009831015.1 Picea engelmannii | reverse complement strand
CCCCCCCCCACCCATTTATATTTCCAACAATTGGTATCAGAGCCATTGTCTTTGATCAAAGATAGATCCATAAGATTGAACATGACTATTCATGAAGAAAGTTCAACTAATAGACCTCCTTTGTTTGATGGAACAAACTTTTCTTTCTGGAAAATAAGGATGAAAACATATTTAATGTCTTTGGGTGTTGATGTTTAGGATGTCATTGAAACTAAATATGTGAAGCTTGTAGTATTGGCCTCAAAATATGATAAGATGAAGTTTAGATTTAATGAAAAAGCAATGAATTCCATCCTCAGTGGACTTGCAGAATCTGTGTTTGTCAAAGTAATGCACTGTGATTCATCAAAAAATATGTGAGACAAGCTGATAGGTAGTTATGAAGGCAATAAAAAATTGAAAGATGCAAAACTTCAGACTCATAGACTGAAATTTGAGCAGTTAAATATGGATGAAGATGAAGCTATCAGTAAGTACTTCTTACAAATAGAAAAAATTGTCAACACTATGAAAGGTCTAGGTGAAACGATAGAAGAATCTTTTCTAGTCCAGAAAATATTAAGATCTCTTCCTGATAGATTTAACTCAAAGGTCTCTGCTATAGAGGAAATAACTGATCTAAATACGTTGACATTAGATCAACTTCTTGGAAACCTAATTACTTATGAAATGAGAATCACCAAAGGTAAATCCACTACAAGAGAGGCATCCTTTAAAGCAGAGAAAAACACAAACTCTGATATAGATGAGATTGAAGCAAATTTTGTGAGAAGGTTAAAGAAAGGATCAGGAAAATACCAAGGAAAGATGCCTTTTAAAATTTTCAATTGTGGTAAGATATGTCATTTTTCATCTAAGTGTCTTCACAAGGAAAAAGACTAGAAATTTGATGATGAACATAAATTAAAATTTAAGAAATATAGTAAAAATAAAAGTTTGTGTGAAAATAATGACGAGTCCTTAGAAAATATAGATAGAAATTCACCTTGTGAAGATAAAGTGAATGATTTTATGCTTATGGCCATGGGAGAACTTGATTATGAATACACAGGTGGTGACATGAATGAAGAATAAGTTGTGGTTCATATGGAGGGAGAATTAATCAGTGCCTTAGAAGAGATTGACAGACTCAAACTTAAGAAAAGAAAACAAAAACAATTATTTCTCTGGCTTGAGAAAACATGCAACGAACCATATGAAGAAATTTATCTGTTGAAGGTTAAGTTATAATAATCTAAGAAGATTGAATACATCCTCAAACAACAATTGAAGGAAGCCAAAACAGAAGGTGAAAAATTGGAAGCTAAAGTAGTGTCTATTAGAAAAGATCTAGAGAAAATTCAGGCCTTATATCATCAAAATGTGACAAGTATTAAATCCTCATAAGGATTATCCACCATTACGAATCATCAAAGGAATCCAAGGTTGAAAATTGGTTTGGGTTATGAAGAGGGATCAAGTAGTGGTCAGCCAAGCAACAAAGAATCCATCAAGTTTGTCAAATCTACAACCATTGACAACAACAAACCTACAGAAACAAAGGAAGATAATCAACCGCCAAGGAGGAGTGAAGAAAAAGGTATCAGAACTGGATTTGTAGAGCAAATAAATAATACTCCCTCTACTCAAGGAAATCATCATCATGGAAGAAATCAACCTTCTCAAAGAAGACAACCATTTTCCAGGTACAAAGATTTTTTCTATGGATATTGTTTCTACTATTATAACTTTGGTCACAAAGCTATAAATTATTCTTTAAGATTTAGAAATGAGCAATCAAGACACCCAAGGAATAAACATCTACCACAACAAAGAGTGAGACAACCAAGTAACAAACAAACACAGATTGCAAATCATGTGATGGCTGGGAAAAAGACACATATTAAGCATAACAATCGTTATGATCCTTTATTCAATGAACCAAAATGTTACATCTACCATAATTATGGACATAAAGATGCAAATTGTCGCTTAAAGAACTATAAGACAGATTCAAATCACAGTGATGAAAACATCAAGGTTTGGAAGAAGAAATAATATGACAAGTGTGGATTAGTGTTGTCATATCAAATACAAAAGAACCCCTGGTATATTGATAGCGGATTCTCCAGGCATATGATAGCTGTCAAAAGTAAGTTCCTATCACTCAAAGAAAGTAAATCAAGAAATGTGACTTTTGGAAATTATGCTCCAGGAAAGATCAGAGGTAAAGGTCTAGTAAGCTTTAGTAATGAAAGAGACAAATCTCAATATGTACCATTTGTTGATGGATTAAAACATAATCTTCTTAGTGTTAGTCAGGTGTGTGACAGAGGATGTGAAGTCACTTTCACTACCAAGGATTGTAAAATAAAAATAGTGAACACAAAAGAGTTGATTGCAAAAGGGGTTATAACTGAAAACAATGTCTATGTTCTGAAGGAAGATAAGGAGGAATGTCATTTAAGAAAATTTGATGGTAGAGATGATGAAGGTATCTTCTTAGGATATGAAACGAACAATAAAGGATAAATATGCTTCAACAAAAGAATGCATAAATTAGTAGACTGTATTGATGCTCGAATTGATGAAGAAGCTCCAGTAAAAGATCAATAGAAAATAAGCACCAAGTTAGATGAAAAAGATGATGAGAATAATGAAGATGAAGAACAAAATCTTGTCCAAACATAATGCATGTTGTTGGAATGGTATGAAGGTATCAGTATGCACCTAAACAGAGTCACTTGATAGCTGTCAAAATATTTTTCAGATACTTGAAAGGAACAATGAACTATAGCCTATGGTATCCTAGGAATCAAAATTTTCAATTATCAGTCTATTCAGATGTTGATTGGACTAGCTACTTGAATGAAAGGAAAAGCACGAGTGGAGGTGCACTCTTCTTAAGAGATTCTATTGTATCATGGTCGAGTAAGAAGAAAGGTTCCATTTCCCTATCGACTATAGAAGCTGAATACATTGTAGATGCCACTTGTTGTACCCAAGTATTGTGGATGATTCAGACACTTGCAGACTTGGAGTTTGAGTATCTGCGCCAGAAGTTGGTTGTGACACTATGTAGTGTACCTTTTCACTACCGAGGTTTCCAACCTCTCAGTTACCATTCTATACATGAATGATTACATAATTTGTATAGGAATTATAACCACATGCATTTAACACAATTAAACACACTTAACTCTTAGAGTAAAATATATAAGTTACTGCTATAATTAAGCAAGCCATAGCATTCAACAGTAACTCATTTACACAGCGGAAAACATGATACATAACAGCACAGTAATGCCAATGTGATAAAACATAATTCAGATACTTATCTTTTAACAGTTGTAGAATTCACCAACAAAGTGCAGGCCTTCCATGAACCTCCCATCCTTATACCACATTGTTAATCTGATCAACAGTAGGTCACCCTCGAGCTGGGACTGAGCTCCACCCCCAGGGAAGGAATCCTAGGCTAGGCTGAGGTTACAGGGAATTCAGTCATACACAACCATCAAGAAGAAAGCTCTCCCAGGAATCTCCCATGCTCACTGCCCATAGACCCTCATTCCCCACATGCCTATTCCACCGCAGGAGAGTGCACCTTCTCTATCACCTAGACAGTCCTTCGACTGCCAGTCTCCCTTACCTTGGGTTACAGGAACAGACCGGACCTGAAGTCTCCGGGCTCTATGGCAGCTACAGGGTTCCTTCCAGGAGTTCTCTTCTCCCTCTGTGCACTCTCTCACCTGGAGGAGTCACTCATAGGCCAACAAGCCTCACGTAGTCCAATACTATGTGGTCACAACAACCCACGGGGAAAACTGACACCGGCTTCCCCAAACCAATTCAAAAATCACAGGATGTTCTTACAGACATGATTTTGGAATAGGGCTCCACACACAGGCTAGCTCAGCTTCTCCCCAAACAACAAAGGATTCTTCCACTCGAGTTCAACACAGGGTTCTGGTTCAGGAAATGAACTCCTAGGTTTTCCTAGAACAGACACAGACTCACAGCTCTGGATAGGGTGTACACATTTTCCTCAGGACAAACACAGGATTTTTGGCTTTCAGAGATGAACCATCATATCTGGCAGAGGTCGTACCGGTTCTACGCTCAGAGGTTAGGGTCCGAACGGAGGAATATCCCCTTCCATGGTTCATCTCAGTGCTTATATTTGCATGCACCAGGGTTGACACTTGTCACCCCTGGAACTGTATGCATTCCACCAGCACGCGTTCCTCCCACCATTTGGGAATTCACATGTCCTTCCGAAAAGGACTTAGGATAAAGACATAAAATGCACAAATCTTTTGGAATAATAATAAAATATTATCCTCATGCTTAATCCCCCTAGGCTTAGCCCCTAGGCTCAATACTTAGCCCCTCTCCCACCTTCCAGCCCCTAATTCCTTGCCCACTCTGTGGATACTCAGTCCCCCATCACTCATTCATCGTGGTCGGTCTGCACTGGTGATGTTTATATTTTATTAATTGATCTGCATACATATAAGTACATCAGCAGGCTCCTGGCCTTCAACACTTAGGCTCCCTAGCCTAACAAACACATAAGCCTACTGGCTTGTACAAAACTTGGCTCACCATCCTATAACACATATTTACAATCTCTTTCAGATTATAGTTTACATCAGGGCTCGTCCTTGGGGACACTACAATCCCCCTCCCCTTATTTTTGCACTGTCCTCAGTGCAACTTACACTGCCTCTGTGTGTCCTTCAAAATTTTCAAAAATATGTGGGTACTCTTCCCGCATAACTTCTTCATGCTCCCATGTCGCGTCCTCAGGACCGTACTAGGTCCACTGGACCTTTACAAGCTCTATAGCTCGATTCCGGAGCTGCTTTCTTTTCCTGTCCAATATGCGCACAGGATGCACCTGCAGGACACCTTCTGGTTCCACTTGAATCACAGTCCAATCGATAACATGATTAGCATAAGGTACATATTTCTTAAGCAGTGAAACATGAAACACATTATGTACAGTCATAGATGCAGGTAATGAAAGCATGCATGCAACTGGCCCAATCCTTTCCAGGATCTCAAATGGCCCAGAAAATCTTGCTGCCAACTTGGTGCAACTTCCCAATTTTAGGGAACTCCTATTAGTTTTTACTTTCAGGAAAACATGGTCACCCACTTTGAATTCTCTATGGGTTCTGTTACTATAAACGTAGATTTTCTGCCTGTCATGGGCAACTTTCAGATTCTGTTTGATTTTTATCATCTGATCTTCCATCTCTTTGAGTAGTTCAGGTCCAAGTACTGTTCTATCAGCTGGGTTATCCCAGCTCACTGGAGTGTTTCACTTTCTTCCATAAAGTGCTTCGAATGGGATCATCTTCAGAGATGTATGATACCCATTATTGTAGGCAAATTCTACCAAATGCAGGTAGTCTTCCCACCTTGATGTTTTATCCATCACATACATTCTCAGAATGTCTTCGATTACTCGGTTTACTCTCTCTGTCTACCATCAGACTTGGGATGATATGTTGTACTAAAGTTCAGATTCGTTCCGAATCCTTTGAACAATCCCTTCCAGAAATTCGAAGTGAATTTCGGGTCCCTATCAGACACAATTGTCTTAGGAATTCCATTCAAGCGCACAACTTCTTTTAAAAAGATATTAGCAACATCTGCTGCTCTGTGGGTGGTTTTCAGTGGAATAAAATGGGCAGCTTTAGTAAGCTTGCCCACCACCACCATGATTGAATCATGTTGCTTGCTTGTTCTGGGAAATCCTATGATAAAATCCATTGTTACCACATCCCATTTCCACTCAGGAATGGGTAAAGGCTGCAACAACCCTACTGGGTTTATGTGCTCAGCCTTGACCTTCTGGCATTCCATACATCTGGCGATGTATTCAGAAATTTCCTTCTTCATACTTGGCCAAAAATAATGGCTTTTGACTACTGCCATAGTCTTCTGATATCCAAGATGACCAGCATAAGTCACATTATGCATTTCTTTTAGAATTGCCAGCTTCAATTCTCGGTCATTAGGTACATACACTCTGTTTTTATATAGAAGTAAACTATCAGTTCCCAAGGTATAACTTTCCTTGGTTTGTGGCTTCTCATGCTGTTGTAGCTTTGCTACCAGTCTTTTGTACTGCAAATCATCATTTGCAGCTTCAATAATTTTGTCTTTCAACTCATTTCTGTACATGCTAATGGTTGTATCATGTAATTCATGCACTTTTCTGCTGAGTGCATCAACCACTTTATTGTCTTTCCCTTTGATATGCTTGATATCAAAGTCATATTCACACAGAAATTCCAGCCATCTAATTTGCCTGGCATTTAAGGTTGGTTGATCAAATAAATATTTCAGACCGTTGTGGTCTGTTCTTAATTCGAATTTATTGCCCATGAGGTAATGTCTCCATTTCCTCAAGGTGTGGACGATTGTTGCCAGCTCTAAATCATGAGTGGCATAATTCTTTTCATGCTCTTTCAGATTTCGGGATTCATAAAAAATTACAGATCCCTCTTGGCTGAGAACTCCTCCCAGCCCTTCCTTACACGCATCCATGCACACTACGTAATCTTTACATGGATCAAAAATCTTCAAGATTGGAGCACTAGTGAGCAGTTGCTTCAATTTCTAGAAGTTGCTCTCACATTGTTCAGTCCACTGGAACTTCTTCTCCTTCCTTTGCAAGGAAGTGATAGCATGAGCTATCCTTGAAAATCCGACTATGAACCTCCTATAATAACCTACCAGACCCATAAAGGATCTAAATTTTTTCACATTTCTTGGTGTTGGCCACTCTTGAATGGCCTTTACCTTCTCAGGATCCACAACGATCCCCTCTTCAGAAATAATGTGTCCCAGATAATGGATCTGCTTTTGGTAAAATGAGCACTTGTTCAGTTTTGTGTAAAACTGGTGTTCTCTCAACACCTGCAGCACCATTCTAAGATGTTGTTCGTGTTCTTCCTCTGTCTTGGAATACACCAAGATATCATCCAAGAAGACTATGACAAACTTTTCCAAATAATTTCTGAACACTCCATTCATTAAACACATGAAGACAGCAGGCACGTTGGACAGTCCAAACGGAACCACAGTGAACTCATAATGACCGTACCTTGTTCTGAAGGCAGTCTTACTGATGTCCTCATCCCTTATTCTCACTTGGTGATATCCAGATCAGAGATCTATTTTCGAAAATACTCTCGCATCCTTCAACTGATCAAAAAGATCATCAATCCTTGGCAGAGGATATTTGTTTTTGACAGTGACTTTATTCAACTGTCTAAAGTCAATGCACAGCCTCATCATCCCATATTTCTTCTTCACAAATAGGACTGGGGCTCCCCAAAGTGACACACTGGGACAAATGTACCCTTTATTTAGTAGCTCTTCGAGCTGTAGTTGCAACTCTTTCAGCTCTTGTGTGGTCATACTATAAGGAGCCTTCGAAACTGGAGCTGCTCCAGGCATCAGATTTATAGAAAAATCAATGTCCCTCTTCAGAGGTAGTCCAGGAACCTCCTAAAACACATCCTCAAACTCTTTGAACACCCTGCGGTCTTCCAAATTTGAGACTACATTTTGGAATACTTCTTCTACCCGAGCTGCAAATAATTGACAGCCCTTCCGGTAACATTTCTTCAACTGCATAGCTGAGATTTCCCTCACAGCCACGACTCTGGGAATTCCTTGGACTGTTACCTAATTTTCCTCTTCGTCCAGACATGTGAACCTCTTGTTTCGAAAATCCATAAGGGCATGGTGTTGGTCCAACCAGTCCATCCCAATTAAACAATCATATGAGCCTAAAGGCAGAATGTTCATTTCATCCTTAGTGCTCATTCCTTTCATGTCCACTGAACAAGACTTAACCAATTCAATGACCTTCCTCTTGGTCCCTGTGGCTAACTACACTAACCAAGACTTCCCATGTTTGCTCTTCGTTAGATTCAAACCTTCCACCACCCTAGGATTTACATAACTATGGCTAGCCCCTAAATCAATCAAAATAACAGGTGGTCGGTTGTTGATCATACCTTCCACTTGAATCATGTGTGATTGAAATTCTGCTTGCTTGTTGTCCAGGGATGCGTAGATCCTCAGCATTTTGCTGCCCATATCCTCCACTATTTCAGCTTGCTGAATAGTATGGACAGTTCTTTCTTTGTATTTTCTGTGGGGGTAATCTCTGTACCCATGATTCCCTTTACAGCCCCAACACTCCATGGGTGGAGGCTTTGGAATCTGTTCACTCCCTTAAACTTTCCTAGGCTCTTTAAAAGATGACTGTCCCTAGGGAATATTTCTAAAAAAGGAAGGCTTGCTTCCCTTCTGCCTCTGTTCTTTCTTAAACCTCTTCTGGTTATCCCAAGCCTTCTGAAAGGTAGGCTTTTCTCTCTGCTGTTCATATAGGCATTTCTACCTTCTTATGGTTTCTTCCATGGTCTTAGGATCATCGTATTGAATTTTGTCACCAATAGAAGGTGGCAATCCACTCAGATACCTCTGAATTTTAACAGCCTCGTCTTTGATAAATGGAACATACTTCAGCAGTTCCAGAAAACTCCATTTGTACTCATCAATGGTCATACTTCCCAACTTGAGTTCGAAGAACTCCTTCATCTTTCTGTCATTGTATCTTTAAGTCAGATTTTTCTTCTCGAAATACCTCTTAAACTCCTTCCATGTGACATCTTTCTCTTTGATGTGTTGCACCTGCACAAATTGATCCCACCACATGGACGTTTTTCCTTTCAGCTGGTACATTGCAATTCTTCCTTCTTCATGGGTGGAATAATTCTGCAGTTGGAAGTATTTCTTCATGCCCAAAAACCATGTTTCGGCATCTTCCTCCTTCTTATGATCTCCATCGAATGTTGGAGGCTTAATTTTATTCATTTATCCTTTCAATTCCTCCTTTCCAGATCTTCGATGTTTTCTGGTAGGTGACAGGCTTGAGCTACTATGTGTCTTACTGTCAGAACATCTTTGGGAGTGACTAAGATGTTGGTTACCACTCCTTGACCTACTTCTTCTCCCATAGTCTCTACGACTCTCTATCATACCTGAGTCTCTTCCGTTCTCAAGTTTCTTCTCTATTCTTTCCAGACTCTGCAAGAATTTTAAGTTTAATTTCCCTTGTCGATCCTTGACTTTCATGAGCTTTCGGCTATCAGCTTGATGCTCCTTGGCCTCTCTTTGCAATCCTTCAAGGATTTTCATTATATTTCCTTCCTTATCCATCTCCTTTCCATGCCCATTAGAGTTTGATCCTTCTACTCCCAGGTTAACATCCTTTCCTTCCCGTTCATCTTCCATTTCAGGGGTAATTTTCACTCTTCCCCACTCCATACTCGGCGTTGATTAACTGGATTTTTGGCCTCTGTCGTATTCTGAACACGCAATGTGCAATCCAATTCAAAATTGTCAGGCCATTAAACTTCATGAATAATCCACAATGTTTAAAACTAATACGAACAAGAACGAAAGACATTTCAACTTCACAAGTTTTCTGAGCTCTGTCTGGCTCTGTGTTTTTTGGGTTTCTTGAAATTCTCCTATTTCCCTATCAGAAAATTCCCCCCCCACAGGAAACTCTTCAAGGTCTCCCTTCCGTCTATTGGGGTTACCTCTATCGAGATTTTGAAACCAATAGTGTTCAAGTGGGTTGAATCCTCGATTCCTGATTTGCGATGAGCTTTCTTCATGCGCGAGCCCTCGTGAGATTAGCTCTTGTCGCATATGACCACACCTTCACGACGGTGGCCTTACCTTCCTATCGAGATTTCAGTCCTCAAAAACCGATGCACCCCTTTATGAGCTAGCCCTCCTGGCTAGGCCTTGGTCCACATGACCGATACTATATGACTTATTCAACCATGTGGTTTGCATGAGTTTTCCATAGTCTTGGTCACATCACATATAATAGAAACTTACTAAATCGCACATTGACGCATTAAAGGACATTCAAAGAAAGTTTAACTTTAAGCCTTGTTTAGAAGGACGATTAATTAGCGTTGATCTTTAGTTAAGTTTGAAAACTTAAATTACTTAATTTAGAATTAAAAGGTTTAAAGGTTAAGTTAATCACGTCGCAATATCGAAATTTGCAGTTTTATAAAATCAAATAATCTTGTCATCGTGTTTCCCGAAATCTCAATTTTCCGATGCACCCTTTTGCCTTAACCCTTCGCGGTTAAGCCTAGGTCCATGTGACCTCTACCCCATGACTGTACTCAAAGTTCTCGTCGGGGTTTCAGGGTTCGTGATGTCGCGATGCTCACGTACTCAGAACTCCCGATCCTCCGACCTCCGATGCGTTCCTTTATGCGTTAGCCCCTGCCATGACCTCTACACCATGTGACTGCTGACCCGTGACCCCGGCCTTTTCCCTTATCGGGGTTCGGGGTTTTGCGAATCAAAATGTGCCAAAACTCTTGATAGTGGAATCCTTGATTTCCTGATTTCCGATGGACTCCGTCCGTGCTAGCCCTCCAGCTATGGCCCACACTCCTTTGATAATTGAGAAATCGCATTTCACGATATCGAAACCTCACTGCACTTGTTCCCGAAACTTATGAAGTTCCGAACTCCGATGTGGGGTGACATCTATCCTCCACTCTAATCCTGGTGGTCCCCACTCTGTCCTTGTACTCGTCAGGAAATCACGTATCAGGATATCCTGATTCCCATTGTCATGTGCACGAGACTTCCAATTCCTCGATCTTTGACTTTGCGGAATCTTCTGACACGTGTCCTTGTTGATGGATGGTTCTGAGCACCCATCGGGATATCGCTGATCATGATTCCTTGAGGCAACGATTCTACACTCCTGCAAACCCCGATGGGTAAAATCCCGATGCCTCTCCGGGACTTCTCCTCTACCCATGAGGACTTAAACCCTGTGCAACTTCTGTCAACTTGGACGGTTGACGGGTAATCCCACAGTGATCTTACGACTCACAATCCTCTCGAGTTTAAACTCCTGGTGTGGTCGTAATCTCTTGTGCAGTATCCAAAGGCTTTAAACCTTGTGCACATTCTCCAAATCTAATGGTTACAAGGGTTTGCCTTCCCTCCTAAACAGATCCTACAGTTCTAACACCATTGGTGCAAAGAACTGTTCTTCCCTGTGGTCATAGACCATACCAGCTGTGATTTCACAGCACCGCTAAACCTCCTGAGCTTAATAAAAACTCGTCAAGTGTCTCCTCGACGCTTTGGAGCAAACCAAGGTCCGAAATTGGTCCTCCAAACACAATTTCTCCCTTTCATCCTCGGTCCAAAGACCGCTCAATTGGCCCATCTAGGCTCAATGTTGAAACCTTGGCTCTGATACCAATTTGTAGTGTACCTTTTCACTACCAAGGTTTCCAACCTCTCAGTTACCATTCTATACATGAATGATTACATAATTCGTACAAGAATTATAACCACATGCATTTAACACAATTAAACACACTTAATTCTCAGAGTAGAATATATAAGTTACTGCTACAATTAAGCAAGACATAGCATTCAACAGTAACTCATTTACACAGCGAAAAACATGATACATAACAGCACAGTAATGCCAATGTGATAAAACATATATCAGATACTTATCTTTTAATAGCTGTAGAATTCACCAACCAAGTGGAGGCCTTCCACAAACCTCCCAGCCTTAGACCACACTGTTCATCCGCTCAACAGTAGGTCACCCTCGAGCTGGGACCGAGCTCCACCCCCAGGCAAGGAATCATAGGCTACGTTGAGGTTACAGGGAATTCAGTCATACACAACCATCAGGAAGAAAGCTCTCCCAGGTATCTCCCATGCTCACTGCCCACAGACCCTCATTCCCCACATGCCTGTTCCACCCTAGGAGAGTGCACCTTCTCTGTCACCTAGATAGTCCTTCGGATGCCAGTCTCTCTTACCTTGGGTTACAGGAATAGACCGGACCGGAAGTCTCCGGGCTCTATGGCAGCTACAAGGTTCCTTCTAGGAGTTCTCTTCTCCCTCTGCGTACTCTCTCACCTGGAGGAGTCACTCACAGGCCAACAAGCCTGATGCAGTCCAATACTAGGTGGTCACAACAACCCACAGGGAAAACTGACACTGGCTTCCCCAAACTGATTCAGCAATCACAAGATGTTCTTACAGACATGATTTCAGAATAGGTCTCCATGCATAGGCTAGCTCAGCTTCTCCCCGAACAACAAAGGATTCTTCCACTCGAGTTCAACACAAGGTTCCGGTTCAGGAAATGCGCTCCCGGGTTTGCTTAGAACAAACACAGACTCACAACTCTAGACAGGGTGTACACGGTTTCCTCAAGACAAACACAGGATTTTTGACTTTCAGAGATGAACCAGCGTATCTGGCAGAGGTCGTATCGGTTCTACGCTTAGAGGTTCGGGTCTGAATGGAGGAAGATCCCCTTCCACGGTTCAACTTGACGCTTATATTTGCATGCACCAGGGTTGACACTTGTCACCCCTGGAACTGCATGCGTTCCACCAGCATGCGTTCCTCCCACCATTTGGGAATTCACGTGTCCTTCCAAAAAGGACTTAGGATAAAGACATAAAATGCAAAAATCTTTTGGAATAATAATAAAATATTATCCTCAGGCTTAATCCCCCTAGGCTTAGCCCCTAGGCTTAATACTTAGCCCCTCTCCCGCCTTCCAGGCCCTAATTCCTTTCCCACTCTGTGGACGCTCAGTCCCCCATCACTCATTCATCGTGGTCGGTCTACACTGGCGATGTTTATATTTTATTAATTGATCTGCATACATATAAGTACATCAACAGGCTCTTGGCCTTCAACACTTAGGCTCCCTGGCCTAACAAACACATAAGCCTACTGTCTTGTACAAAACTTGGCTCACCAGCCTATAACACATATTTACAATCTCTTTCAAATCATAGTTTACATCGGGGCTCGGCCTTGGGGACACTACAACCTGTTATCAATATCAATATTCTATATGATTAGGGGTAGAGTGCTCCTAGTATATCTTATCAATGGGATAAAAATGTCACTCTCTGTTTTCTTTGACATTGATGTCAAAGGGGGAGAAAACAATGTGGTCTGGATGCTACCGTTGGAGGTCTAAGCAGAATAGTGCATCCTTTCAAGGTTGCCATCAATGCCAAAGGGGGATATTGTTGGCATGTCTTACAGGAAGAGTGTTCTTGTCATTGATGGAAAGAACAATAGTGACGATGGAAAACAAGAAAACAATGATGAGAGTTCAAAGATTCAGACTTCGAAGGATACGCAAGGAGTGAACAAATCCATAATTAGGCTAAGTGTTGAAGTGACTCTTTAAGAAGTCAAGAGATTAGAAGATGATAAATCTCAGAAGAGATAGTGCTTTCCATAAGTGAAAACAAGGTCTCAGAGATGGAATCGTAGGAGGAGAAAAGATCGAGACCCTTGAACACTTAGAAAACCTTTTAATTCAAAGAAATCAGAAGCTCAGGAGAGAGGGTGACAATGACCGTAGGAGCACAAAACAGAGGACCAACAACCATCTGATCGAAATAAGGTGCACAAGCCTTAGCGCTTTGCACATGCAGGTGATGGCGCTTTCCAAAGTTCCAAAGTCCCAAAGTAATATGAGATGGTTCATCACCAGGAGGAGAATTTGGTTTGTTGATTGTCAGAAGATACGTGTCAGTAGACCATGAGTTCAGGAGGGAGAAAAGTTTGATATTTGAAATCCCCAAAGTCCAGAGAGCCAGAGTAAATTTCAACTGTCAGATCTAGAGGGATACGTGGCAACAGATCGTGAGCTCCAGAGAAATCACTTTGAGAGATTCAGTTTGAGATTTGAAATTCCTGAAGACTAGAGAGCCGGAGAGATGAAATAAATTCGTAATCGTCAGATCATCTGAAGTAGATCTCATTTATCATATCATCCAAAGAGGATATCAATAATCAGATTGTATGAAGTGAATCTGGGTCGTCTGATCCAGAAAAGACATGGCGTAAACCTGTGGACTCTGGGTAATGACCTGAAGTAAGCCTCAACCATCCAATTCAAGGATAGGTGGCAGACCACGTCAACAAGGACATATGGAAGACCACATTAGTAAGGACATGTGGCAGACCACGTCAACGAGTGACACATGGAAACCACTCGTCCCATTCCAGGTCAATGGGTGACGTGTGTAATGTTACGTCACTCTGGGAGTTTTACTTCAGGAGTTTTACCACCAACAAATTCCCTAAGTCCCAAAGTCTCAAATGCCAAAGTCCTGAAGTGGCTATGACTCATTTGATCTGAAGATCACTTCAGGTTCATTCTCAACCGTTGATCTAGTACATTGGAAGGATAGTGTAAGTGGAAGTGTTAACCGACAACAAGCAGTCTCAACTACCTATGACTTATTTAGCAGGTGACCACTCTGAAGGAGAATGAAGAAGCGATCAGCCTAAAGTCCCGAAGGGCCAAATTCACTTATGAGCATTGATCATGCAGGAGGGTACGTGCCAATTTATTGTTTACTCTAGGTGAAACTACTCCAAGAAAATGTGAAGGAGAAAGGTTTGAAATTGTCAAAGGCCGAAGTATCAGAGTGGAGGATAGTCATTGGATTAAGGAGGACATGTGTCTGTGGATCATGAACTCTAGAATATTGATGTACAGAGGAAAGAAGGGTTTGAGAGTTGAAACTCCTGAAGCCTGAATCACTAAATAGACCATAGCCATTGATTTGGAAGGGAGCTACGTGTCGACAGATTGTGGATATTTGGGATCGTGCGTGGAAGGAGGAAAGGAAGGAATATAGCAGTCGTCGATCGAGTGGCATCACTAAGGGATTGGAGATTAATGATCATGCTCAATTGCAGGGCTAGAACATGCTCGAGTCTTAATTTTTCTTGAGAGGTCCATGATGAAATCCATGTGTTTGCACTCTTTTCGTCGTTTGATGAGCAAAAAGTGAGTGCTTACATGCCTAGTTGGGATCTGCTAGTCATGACAGCTGTATGGTAAAAGGTTAGAAAGAAAACAACAAAGATACTAACAAGAATTAAACAAAAACTAAATAAAACTATGAGCATAGGAACAAAAATAAAAACAAATGACAATGGACCAATATCACCAATGTATTAGCTAGTCTGATAGATGAAATCCAAAGATACACAAAGGAGAAAGAGGACTTGGTTCCCTTCCCTCTCCAATGGAAGGCTCTTGAGGCCCTCAACTGATTGCTCTCCTTTCAAAGAAAAGATGAAATGTAGGTGAAAGAACTCCAAGCTTATTCACTCAAGTGAGGGGTGAATAGCTTATGAAATGCAGCTTACAATG
>ML784634.1:186114-200616 GCA_009831015.1 Picea engelmannii | reverse complement strand
TCTCTTGAAGGTGAGGTTATCAAGGGGAGTGGTGATGTTGATGACTTCAATAGGATTCTCAATAGTTTTACCCTTACCCTTATCTTTATTTTGAACAATATATTTGGTTATGACTTCTGCTTCAACATCTTCTTTATGGGCTAATGATCTGGTGAAGGGCCTCCTAGATCTTGTCTCAACTGCTATAGTAGGTGAACAAAAGTGTAACCTTCTCCCATTTTTTGCTTTATTTCTGGCTGAGGGAACTTCCTCTAGTTCAAGTGTAGGTTGAGATGAAAGTTCCCTTTGTGGGGAGTGATGGGATTCCCTTTATTCTTCTTAAAATTCTTTAGGAAATTATTTATCTTAGAAAATGTGTTTTCCCTTTCTCTTTTTTCTTGTTTCTATTTGGGAAACACTAGTAGTTGGAAAAGAGATCTGCACCCTAGATTGAGGGGTAGGGGATAAGTCTAGTTGTAGATTAGTAGAGGCAATGAATCTCACCCAAGTGAGGTTTATTTTATTCAATTCCTCCATTACAAGAATTTTGATCAGACATGAGTGGAAAACATTGGTTTCCATAGCCTTAGACTTATCTTGGACCCTATCAACCATTTTTCTCATACTCCTAAATAGATATAAAGGGGTGTTAATTAAGTCCTTGTGTGTGAAGTGTAGAAAAATCCTAATGTGATACTGGTATATCATATTGAATCTTCCCTCACATGTAAAATACCTCTGGATGACTTTCAACATTTTGTCAAAACCCTCAACCAAGTGGCTCCTAGGCACTCCCTTAAACAAATTATCTCTCTAATGTTCTTGTTTGAGGAAATATTTATAAAAGGATGCACTAAGAGTCATATATTTGAACCACCTTTCACCAGTGTTGGGTATCTCAGTGGCTACTACAATGCTAGACTTAGATACTTCTAGATCAAGGGTTCCTACCTTGGTCTTAGAGCCATCAAAGTTTAAAGCAAATTCCTTAGCTACCTCAGGGTTTCCCCTCTACATATTTTGACAAAAAGTTAAGAAACCAACCCTTTGGAAGACCTCCCTTATCATAGGTTCAACATCAAACAAGTGCATATCATAAGTCTCAGTCCTGACTACACTCCCACCCTTGGGATAATTCTTCTATTGAGGTGTATCCATTGATAGAAACATGAGACCAAAAACTACAATGTTATGAGAGGTATGGGAATCCAAGCAAGGACAAAAGTATTTAGGTTTTGAATGGTGGTCCTTATCTAGTTTTTTCTGGGTTTCCCTTGAATTGAATTTTGAACTAGTGAGAGAACAATTTGATAGCTTGGAAGAGGAAGAAAATCCCTTAAGAGAAAAGGTATGCAGGAGGAAAAAATGTCAAGTTTTAGGCTAACATGAAACCACCATGTAGGGTCATCATCATTTTAAAATCAAAGGATCCTAAACTCTTCACTGTCAACAGAATTTGAAATGAAAATATAAAATGACACCTTGAAAGAAAAGAGATGATTATGGAAATGTGAGAAAATATGATGACTCAGGGTTGACACACAATTTGCAGTGTTGGAATAGGGGATCTGTAGTGCAATTTCATAGTGGTTTTTGTAGCGTAGCATAGATAGAAAGGGCCAAGAGATAAGTAGGAACAATAGATTTGGTAGAAAAATTGATTCAATTTCAATGGATGAGGCCGACAATATGCAAATGGATAAGAAATATGTGACAACAGAGGGAAAGGGGATGGTAGGTGGATGAAACTACAATTTGTAGCGCCAAGTGCTATGAAACGTTAAGGAGAACCTTAAATGATCTTCAACAGAGCTGAGATGGCTCAAAGCATACCTAGACACCGTAGCTTGAATGTTGATGATCTTCAAAAGGAATGAAGTTTCTCACAACCATCCCAGTATTCAATTCACCTTGGTCAGTTGATCTATAGCATAATCCACAATTTTGTCTAGACTAGGAGTTTCTACAACACCGAGCTAGGAGCAAAATTCAAACTTTGATAAACAATTAGAAATTTTTAATGACCAAATAATGATTATTCCTTTTGAAAACATGGATGCTGAAAACAATGAAATGACATGACATTAGCTTCATAATTGAAAATGATGATAAAGAGGGAGAGTGTACAAAATATGTGCTACGAAAACTACTAGTGATTTGGCATCATACTTGAAGGGATTTGATTTGAATCCCTAATGGGTAAAGGGACAGAGTGGAGAGGTTCAAGCGTATGAATAGAGGTAGTGACATGTCAGGCTTCTGGTGTCATGGGGATGGTAGTGATAGTCGTTAAATCATGTGATGAACCAAGGTTAAAAACCATAGGTGTGGGTCAAATATGTGAGCCAAGCTCCATCCTTCCATTTATTTGAGTTAACTTAAGAAAACCATAAGGAGAAAATAAAAACAAAACTAAAAATACTAAAGGATAAAAAATTGAAACTTAAGGGGAAAATTGACCCATGACAACTTGTTGTGATAAAAGAGGGATTTGAGGAGGTGAAATATCATAAGAATACTACATGATATCTTGGATAATATGGTAAGAGGTAAGGAATAGCCTCAGGTGTAAAAAAACACCACCTCTTCCCCTATGAATCTCGATAGAAATATTGAAGATAAAAATAATTTCACTTTGAAGAATGAACCTCTGAATTCTCTGAGGTGGCCACATCCTAGTATTCCTCAAAACCCAAGCACAATGATTTGAAGTCCTCATAAAAAAAATATGCATCCTCAAAAGGGTAGAACAAATATATAACCATGTCATCACTAGGATTCCAAACATGTGAATCATATATGCATGGAGGCAAGCCCTCTAAAAATGAAATTTTAATCCCTTATGATTGAGATCTACCCTCAATGTCATAAATGGGATCTCTATCAATAATGACGAAATCCACATCCCATTTATGTCTCCCAACCTGTATGAAATCATCAATGCATTCGTTAACTATATATGAGGGTTGTTCCATGAATTCATTTGCATTATATGAGCTGATCACTTCTTCACAAGACTGAATAAATTCATTTTATTTAAAAGGTAAGAAAGATAAAAAAGTATATTTCATGACTTCTGCAAGAGAAACTTCATCAATATCCTTTTGTAAGTTTTCTTCATTTTCACATTCATGGAAGAAGGCATCATCAAATTTTTCAAAAGCGTTATAACTTATCATTTTCTCTTCTTGATGTGTAGGAGTAGAGGTCTGGATGTCCTCATCAATTCGAATAGAATATACTTCATCTTAATCATACGTATCCTCTGAATCTTCTTCATTAGGATATTCTTCAATATTTTCTTCATCTATTGTATCATCATCGATCATAAAACCTTCTCAGCAAATTGTGTGTTTGAGCTCCTCAAAAGCATCTTGCAAACTTTGATTAGCTGGATGTAATTTCCTGAGAAATTATTCAATGATATTTTTAGAAGAAGGGATACTCTTTGGATCAAATAAGTGTTCAAGACAATACTTTTGACTTGATTCCAGTAAAGACACGTAAAATTTCATCAACACATCTTCATGTAGTACATTTAATATTGAGGCATGCTTCATATAATTCATGACATGGGTGACTGTTTGTTACCCATGATTTTGGTCGTCATGATGATGTATTGATGATGGTGTACTCAGGCTCTTCATAAGAACTTTCTCCTGAGAAAAGTTACTTTCATATCTTCCCAGAAAAATCATTTTTTAAGAAGGTTCGTAGGCTGCTAGTGCATTTGGGTGCGAGAATGACCCATTCTCGCAGGCTGTTTTAAGACAGGGTGTGAACTTCTCGCATTGTGTTGAATAGTTAGGGTGTGAACTCTTCCTAAAGCATGGAAAAAGATGAATTCTCGATGTTTCTAGAAGGGAATCTTCTAGAAGGATGGGTTGGCATTCGAATGGTTATCCTAGTACTGGATTCCCTGATATTTTTGGATCATTCTTATCCGAGTAACTAATTCATTATCTCCTATATATTGAGGGAATTCTCATGGAAAAGGTTAAGAAAGATTCATTGGAGAATTGGTGAAAGAATTGTGTGAAGGACTTAGCTTGAACAATAGCTTGGAGACTCTAGCAAGTCTATCAAGAGGATTTGATCTTCTTCATACAAGGATTGAGAAAATGTGTGTGTCGGAGCCAAGAGTCATTGAAAGGAAGTTTGCAACATCAAGGCTCGGGTTGTAATCTTTACCTTCCATTAATATGATATAGTGACATGTCCCTTTCGCATAAAGATATTTCCACTTTATTGTGTAATTCCTTGATCATACACATAGGTTGACAGTTGAATATATTGTGCTATATTCACTTTGGTTGGTTTGTGTTGTCTTGGTCTGTACTTCACGAGAGCACTGGAGTGAAGTAGGAGAAACAAAGACCCTAGGAAGCGATAATAAGGTATGTTACTTGTTCCTTCCTACTAGTTGATTCAATGGTCAAAACTTAGGGAAAGAGTCATGTCCTGTCCTGTTTTGTTCTAGATTTAGGTGGATCTAGGGAGATCTTTTGGTGTCTGCACCTACCGATTAGTCCGATAACAAAATTGGCGACTCCACTGGGGAAAAATCCATTTTCTTTGTGGCTTTTTGTGTTTTTCTATGGCCATTTGCTCTGGTTTTACTTTTCGCCTTTCCTATCAATCTCTGAGTCTTCAGGATATCCTGATAGACCCTCTGGGTCCAGAGGCCTTCTCTAATTTTGCTTCATTTTCCAAAAATTTGACTAGTTTCAGAGGTTCTCGCACTACACTTCACTGTAGCCTGCGAGAATCATTAGATTTCGCATCTTGCCTTTAGGTTCAGTGCGAGGTTCTCGCATCCTGCTCAAGGGTCACCTGCGAGAATCACTGATTCTCGCACTGTGTAGTATTACGATCCTGCGAACTCATTTTTTCAAAAATTTGGATTTGATTTTTGGCATCTTCAACTGCCCAGATCGGTTTAGGTGCCTCATAAAAGTTTCTTGGACCATTGATTGATATCTTTCTTGTATTCGTTTGCGTGCATGAACAGTCCTAGAATTTCAAGGCTCTTCTTATCACTTTTGTCTTGACTTTCATTTCTTGACTTTTCTTGGCAACACCATACTCTCTCATTTCAGAATCTGAGTGTGTTTGATTAGTTAAGGACCGGTGATCGATTGAAAGTTGAGTTTTCTTGGTCTTTATCATTTGCTTTGTTTGAAAGATCATTTTTCTTATGCAATTGAAGAGACTATATTGGTTTTCTCTTTATTTTTGTTTGCATTGAAAGAGTGGATTGGGTTTTTTATCATTGCTTGTTCATTGGTTTTTTATTTTCTGTACTCTCATTGGTATAGTGAGGGTCCTTTTTGAAAAGTGAACAAAAGTTTTTCTTTCAAAAAAAATTTGTTTTTGTTTTCGGAAACATTAAAAATCAAATTATTGAGATTGTTGAAGTTATTGAAAAATACACAATAGAGAATTGTTATTGATGTGTGATTTGTTGCATTTGCATTTTAAAGGAAATTGTCTTGTAGTTCAAGGTTGATCTGGAAAACTTTCTCTCTCTCCCATACATAGGATTCATTGAACGAAAAGTGATATATTTCATTCTCATCCATGCATTGTTGGGTCAGAGTTATACAACATAAGTTCCATTCCCATTTCCTTTGAGTAAACAACAGCTCTTAATAACACTGCGTAATCATAAAATTTATATAGTAACTCTTTTCTAGGGCTCTATTACACCAACATTTAGCTAGGCTAGCGCTTTGGAGTAGGAAGAGAGACACACTCTCCAAAAGCACAAAACACACAATAGCATCTTGTGTTAGGGAGTGTTAAATTCCATTTGCAACATCTTTTCCAGGGAATCCCTTCTCACACAAGGGTCAAGCACGAGGTCGCATTTATATTCACAGAGTTACTCAACCTGCTTTGTTGACATTAGTGTAGAGATTGCACGTATTATGGGGATCACTCGGAGGTATACCCACAATGTTGAATGGAAACCTTTTGAGTTGATTGTGGGAGCCTAGATACCTTGCCCTTGCATGTGGATCAGATTTTTGACTGTTCCCCCAGGCTTTATTGTTGTTGGTGGCGAACTTAGTGGCCTATCTTTCTAGGTTCTTACCCAAGGTGACTGTGGAGGGGAAAGTATTCACAGTACCTGGAATTGACGTTGACCAAACTCACTCGGGCTCCTTGGAGGGTATACCCATGATTATGTGTGGGAGCTTGCACCAGGGTGTAAGTCCATTAAGCAGGTCATCAGCGTAACTTTTCCACCCTCGCCCAGCCCCTTCTCGTCTTGTTGTTGCGACGTTGGATTTCATCACCGACTAGTGGCTTTGAAATTAGAAGGTCCTATTTGTTTGGTGTTACTTCCTAGATTTTGTTTACTAGCGCGTGTTGTCTGTTTCTCAAAGTTGACCATAGGATTTTCTTCATGAATTTTTTCACTCATTTACAATAGCTCTTCCACGTCATTCATGTAGAATGCAGGGTTTATCTCTAGAGCATCTAGAAGTTTCTCAACCCTTTCCCACAAGAACACCTCAAGGTTCTCCTTAGCAGAGTGAAGTCCTAGTTGTCACCACCCCACAAGTGGAACACACTGACTCTCTAGAGCATTTTTGAATTACTAATACTCGAGAGGATTTTCGACTTCACCCTAATTCTGAGAGACATTTTATGTGAGAAAACTCTTCCAGAGACTTAACTGTTGTGTATTCCAGATCTACGTCTGGACCTGGGGACCAAGATCCTTTTTGGTCTATGGGCGTTTTTTGAAGGGACCTTTTTGGTCCAGGTTCACCTGTCATTTCCGAAATCAACCTTCCTGTGATTTCCAAAATCTCTAGTACAGAGACAGTACCCCTAACTACCGCTTATCACTTTACTGTCCTTGCCAAAATGGCCCATCTCACAACTACTTCGAGTGTTCCAACTAGGTTCACTGTGGTTATTCTTTCTCCTATCAACACACCATGAACGCCCAACATCGCTCTGACATTACCACCTGGATACCATGTGTTGAATACTTCCATTCCTACTCCTGCACAAACTCCATCCATCTCTCCTAGTGGTCCTTCTTCTTCTGGGCACTTTCTTCCCTGTTTTGTTCCAACACTACCTCAATTTCCTTTTGGAGGACCTTCTTCGTCCTCTACTGGAAATCCTAATCCTAGTGGCGTTATTTCGTCACTCACTCCAACTTATCAGTTTCTGGTTGGTGGCCAATCTCATCAAGGTAATATCACTGAACCCCCTCTCAGTTGGAAACTTCCAATTGGAACACCACCTTCGATGGGAGGACTGACCCCACCTTATGGGAAAAACATACCTCCATCTTTGGCCCAGTATTGGAATCAATTGATCCAAAATCCTCCTCAATCGACTGGGGGGCAGCAGTTTTCGGCTGCGTCCATAACACCCCCTAGCATGGGCACACCATATCTAGGTTTGTTCAATCCCATTTGGGGGGTGAATGCTCAAACTCAAGCTACTATCCTGTCCAACCACCACCGAATATGCTTGGATCTTCACATTATATGCAGACTGCTTATGGTCCTACTAGTTTGCCGATAGGTCTTCCTCCCCAAAGCCACCAGTACCCGCAGGTGAATCGACAGTTACCCTTTCTCACCACTTTGGATCTTACGGATTTTTTAAGTATTTTAAATGATCCTATTTGTCACTCTCCCCAATGGCCTATTATACCAGCCAATCTTCCATCGGACATTCCTAAATTCGACGACAAAGTGGGAGAGAACCCAAACAATCACGTTATGAATTTTCATCTATGGTGCTCGTCCAACTCATTGATGGATGACTCTATTCGTTTATGTCTTTTTCAATGAACCCTTACCGGTTCTACTACGAAGTGGTATATCGAATTTCCACGAGGTTTCTTCTCTGACTTCAACACTCTAGCTATGGCTTTCCTTACGCATTACCAGTTACCGATCCATTATGACACGGGGACTGGTATTTTTACTTCCTTCAAACAAACTAAAGGCACTCATATCTCTGATCACATCCATGAGTGGTGAAGGAGATGATGCCTCATTAAACTTGAGCTCCCCGATCATTTACTGGCAGAATGGTTTACAAAATCATTTGTGAATGAAATCGGTAAGGACATTGCCATGGGTGGCATAGTCATGGAAGAGAAGGATATAAGTCGTGCTCAATATATTGACCTCGTTTACTAAAAAACAGGAACCCATTACAATTTACTACCTGACTTACCTCATCCTAATACTTCCAGTACTTCAACTACTCCAGTTGCCTCGCATGTGGTTGACAGTGTGATTGTTACTGCCCAAGCCGCATGTGGTTGACAGTGTGATTGTTACTGCCCAAGCCCAATCACATTCCACTTCAAGCACCAACCCTAAATCTGCTTCTTCTAATGTTAAAAATGCTTCGTCTCCTACCACTCCCACTGGCAAGACTTCTGAGGTAAATGTCATCTAATCTACCCCAGTCGGTAAAAACAAATCTAAAAAGGGGAGAGGCAAGAATAAGGAGGGAAAAAATAATTCTCAAGCAGAGCAACCTAAAACTACCCCTGTTGATGATCAGGATAAGCGCAAACCACGATACCCTTGCCTTATCTGTGGTGATGATCACTACACGAAAGGTTTTCCACGACGTGCCGAGGTCACTAAGTTCGTTCAAGGAGATCCAAAACCACTTGCACCGGCTGTCTTGTCCCAACCCTTCCCATCTCAACAACAGGCTCAGTTGATCATCTATGACCAACCCTCATCTTCTACCACTTCCTATGTTTTGATGTGTACTGGTGATTCTAAGCAGAACAACACTGCACTCACGACTCGAGCCAAAGATTATTCTCCATGTAAGGAGAAGGTTGAGAATTTACCCCCTTCCTTGGTACAATCCTCTCCTACGAATCTGTTAGGACCACACAATGTACCTGTTTGCCTATACTTTTTTCCACCATTATACTCTTGATCACCTACATTTAGACTCATACTATCACTTTAACTGATCATCTCAAAGGTATACAATGTCCCTTCTCATTACTATACGTTTAATCTGTTTTGCATGATATTTTACATCACTCTCATACTTAACTATTGATTAGAAATGCATAAGTGTCCAAAACTGCAGATTAGCATTTGAGGCCTATTGCTGAAACACAGAACTGTCCAAGGTCGTTGTTGCTGAAACAAAGAACTGATGCTGAAACATGGAGCTGCTACACAGTCCGAGGTCGCAGATGCTGAAACACGGAGCTACCACACAGTTCGAGTATGCAGATGCCGAAACATAGAGCTGCTACACAGTTCAAGGATGCAGATGCTGAAACACGGAGCTGTTACACAGTTCAGAGTTGCAGATGCTGAAACATAGAGGAAACCGCCATAATCGATGATGTTGAAACACAAGGAAGCCACCACAGTCAGCGGTCAATGTAGTCAGAGTGCAATTCATGTGGCTGAAATAGCCCGCGAATTACGATGCTGAAACAAAATCAACAACGATGAGAAGAAGTTGTTACACCAGCCGTAACAACAATACCTCGTTCAATTCCTGTAATAGCATTCGATTGCGTGAGACTAGGACATCCTATGCTAATTTAGAAAGAATATCCGATTTAGGATAGGATTCAGATATGCATTGTAATGATTGTACCGAAGGGATTTCCTCTTTAAATCAGAGGAAATCACCATTCGAGGCATCGAAGTTTTTATGTATTGAAGCAACTCTAGAGAGCAGGACGTATTCTATTCTTCCAATTTGTAATGTGATATTTCGATAGATGAATATAAGACTGCTTTGAGTATCCTTCTCTAGCTTTTCGTTCAGGGGAATCTTGTGAGAAGGGAGGGCCCACCTTCTTCACAAGATTCACCCATTAGTTAGAAGTGTGTTAGCATAATTCCTATTCATGTTTTGTTTAACTGTCATTTGCTGAAACATTGTTTTTAATGGATTCTGCTTTGCTGAAACACTACTGACTCTGTCTTAGTTTATTGAATGGAATTTGTAATTCTTTTTATCAGCAATCTTGTGTGATGATTTTATGAGGCTAGCAGAGATTTGATTAAAGGTTCCTACTCAGACAGGAAGGAATCGAAATATCTTACCCTCTGTAGAATTCATTTACTTTTACCAGCGTGCTAGCCAGAGGTTTGGTTAAAGGTTCCTGCTCAGACAGGAAGGAATCAAACACCTTGTCTTCTATAGATTTCATTTACTGCTGCAAGTGTGCTAGCCAGATATTTGGTTAAGGGTTCCTTCTCAGACAGGAAGGAATCAAACACCTTGTCTTCTGTAGATTTCATTTATTGTTGCAAGTGTGCTAGCCAGATATTTGGTTAAAGGGTTCCTTCTCAGACAGGAAGGAATCACAACACCTTGTCTTCTGTAGATTTCATTTACCTCTGCAAGTGTGTTAGCCAGAGATTGGGTTAAGGGTTCCTGCTCAGAAAGGAAAGAACCAAAACATCCTGTTTCCTGTAGATTTCCATTGATGCTAGCCAGAAACTGGGTTAGGGATCCCTGCTCAGAATGGAAGGGATCAGACTGCTCTGTTCTCTGTAGACCTCAACCTCACAAGTGTGCTAGAATAGAAATAAGGCTCAAGGCTCCTGCTTAGAAAGAAAGGAACTAGGTGGCTTTGTTCTCTGTTAGATAGAGTTAATTGTTGTCTGCATTATTGTTTTCATGAAAGAGTGTTAGTACTGAAGTCTCTGTTTGAGAGTAAGGGTCATGTTCTCTGATTGCAGAATAGTTGTTCTTTCCCATTGCAATTGTTATTTTAATGTAATCTAGGATTCTTAGATTGATCTTTAAAGAATTGCAATAGGGGAGTTACTTTCCTGTGATTTAATTCAGAGCTTCAGATTATTCAAGAAAGTGTGATTAGTATAAGTTTCTTTACTACAAAACTAAGTTGCTTTTGGGATTGAGCATATACAATGCATGGCTATCTTTGAAATAAAAGACTTCCCTGGGTTGATAATTTATGTATCACTTGATTGTTTAAAATCAAATAAGCAATTATAGTGACCAACATTTTGGCGCCGTTGCCGGGGAAGATAGCTATAGATTTCAAAAGCACTTGTGATTTCTTTTCTTTAGATAAAAAGAATGCATGAAAGACCCCAAAGACACTAACCCTACAGGTGGCAAGGGAAAAGGAAAAGGAGGAAGAAAGAATTTCATTGACGAGATTGCATCCAAGTATGAATCTGCTGCTCAACGACCAAACCTTCAAAAACAGAATTCCCAGCCTTCAGTTCGAGAATTTTTTGGAACAGGGAAGGAATTTTGGAGTCCAGAGACAGTCCAGAAGCCAGTAGGAGACATTGAGGACAGAGCAAGTGTAGCAGGAGAACAAACAGAGGGAAACATGGATGAATACAATGAACAATTGCATCATGAAGAATAGGTAGATCCTGAAGGAGAGGTAAAAGATGAAAACTCTTTCTCTACATTAGGATTCCCTATTGGCGACCTCCCTAGAGGGACAACCCCCATGAAAAACATTCCACTCTCAGCATTGCCAATTTTTCATGGGTTATCTTCAGAGGATCCTGATGAATTTCTGTTTGAGTTTGATATATTATGTAGAAGTTATGATTGCATTTCTAATGCTCAGAAACTGAAGTTATTTCCAACAACACTAAAATGGAATGCACTAAGATGGTTTATGAGTCTTGGAGGCCATGTAATCACAACATGGGACCAAATGAAGCAGAAATTTCTGAACAAGTACCAAGACTACTGCAGAATGAGAGAAAAGAGGGAGGAGCTATTTAAAATGATGCAGAAAGAGGACGAGAATCTAGAAGACTTTGTAGAGAGGCTACAATACAATCTACAAAGGTACAGTCATCCCAATGTAAGTAAGGATATTGTCAAAACTATTTTATTAAAAGGGGTAAGGGATGACTCTCTGGATATGCTGAACATGCTTGGAAAAGGGGACACATCCAAGGAATCATATGATGAAATTGTCAATTTATGCAAAAGATGTTCAAGGGGAGCTTCAAGAAACAGATTGAACAACAGGGACACTACATTTTCAAGAGTCCACAAATCAGCCAGTGGGGGAGCAACAAGAGCCGAGATAGGTAATCTACTTGAAGATTTTAAAACTGAAATGTTAAGCTCTTTTGCCTCACAAATGGATACCCTGCAGATTAAGAAAAAACAAGCAGAAGCAGAAGCAGCCTTGTCTATGTTTTGCTCTCAATGCAGAGATAAACACCCACAAAGAGAATGTCCACTGGACACGAAACCAATCTACACTATTTGTGACAAGGATCATGATACCCAAAATTGTCCATCTTTACCAGGGATCAAGGCAGCTTTGCAACCAACGGACGAAGAAGATGAAGTTGTCTATCTAATGACACAAAGGAGACAATGGCAACCACGAGGACAAGGTATGAACTCTAATGCACCATTTGCATCTCCTAATCGTTGGAATAATTATTTTGCTTTCAATCAAATGAGCTACCCCCCTTACAATCAAATGCAATATACTAATCAAACGAATTATCCATCCATGCAACAAACTTACCCACCCATGCAACAAACTTGCCCACCCATGCAACAAAATAACCCACCCTTTGTTGATCCCTCAATGTGGACCTCTTGGCCTCCACAACAACAGCCATATCAAACTTAATGGAATCAGAATTGGAGAGGACAACAACCCCGCTTTCAAAACCAATTACCTCAATTCTCACAACCACTCTCCTTGCCAGCAGGTACTCCTCAAGATAATCAAATGATGAGACCCCAGCTACATGTGCAACCTAACCCCAACCCAAATAATAAAGCTATACAGTGCATTGACATTTATAACCATCCTACACTTTCCCTTCTCCCTGCATAATGCAACGATATCCATCTTCGATCTAGGAGAATAGTGGAACCAACTATAGTTGATGTTTCCTCTCCTGACAAAGAGGCAACAGAAGATCATGATGCACCTGAAAAGGTACAATCATCCTCTAACAATGCTGCTGAAACAACACCATTTCCCGAGCGTTTAGCCTTAACCAAAACGCCTAAACTGCCAGCCTTTAATCTTCTAGGGGAATTACAAAATTTATATGTTAAAATTCCCCTCTTACAAGCACTCCGTGATGTGCCTATCTATGCTAGGACAATGAGAGATATCTGTGTTAAAAAGCCTAGTAGGAAAACCAAGGATCCCCTTACAGTCCATGTTATGGGAGATCTGTCTGCATTAATGTCAGGCAAGACTCCCCCAGTCAAATATGGTGATCCTGGCCACCCTACCATTACAGTACAAGTTGGCAAAACAATAATCCCTCGTGTCCTGGTAGACCTAGGTGCAACCATCAATATCATGACTTTAGAGACCTTACAATTATTACAATTACAAGATGAAGTCAGAGAGACCCCAACTATCCTAGAATTGGCTGATCGATCCACAATTAAACCTAAAGGAGTCATTGAAGACCTCAACATCTCTGTGGAATCCTGGAATTATCCAGTCGATTTTACAGTGTTGCAGCCTAAAACAAAGTTGGGGGGTCACCGTCTAATTCTGGGTAGGCTGTGGTTAGCCACAACAGATGCTTTTATTAGCTGTAGATCAGGGTCAATGACAATTTCAAACGGTTATGAAACAAAGCAGCTTACACTTTATCCTCATGCTACACCCCTGGCTAATAATGACAATTCTATTTGGGTAGATTTTGAGGATCAACCTACTCAACCTCTTCTGACTATCGGACAAGCTTTAAGTCTAAAAGACTCTACTGAGGATGAAATCATCAATAATTTTATTTGCGAGCCCTCCTCTGTCACTCCACAAATTCATAATCAATTAACTACACTGTTGGACTCTAATAATCAAGAAAAGCTCAGTTCAGAAAGCCCACCTCAAACACCTAAAACCATCTTCTCCAAGAGCATACCGGTCGAAATTGAACCTGGAAAATCATTAAATATAAACCCTCATTTAACAGATGCTGAAACACAACAGTTAATGAAGTTACTTTGGGAAAACAAAGAAGCATTCACATGGAATTACACAGACATGAAGGGAATCTCCCCTAACCTATGTACTCATAGAATATATATTAAGGAAGATTGTCGACCAATCTGTCAACCCCAACGACGAATGAACCCAAATTTAAGAGAAATCTTGAAGGAAGAACTTCAAAAATTACTTAATGAAGGGTTTATTTATCCTATATTAGACAGTGAATGGGTATCCCTGTTGGTAATAGTTCCTAAAAATAACGGGAAATGGAGAGTGTGTGTGGATTATAGATCTTTAAATAAAGCCACTCAGAAAGACCACTTTCCACTACCATTCATTGATCAAGTTTTAGATAGTTTGTCAGGGAAGAAATTTTTCTCATTCTTAGATGGTTTCAGTGGGTACAACCAAATTAAAATTGCACCTCAAGATCAAGATAAAACCACCTTCACTAGCCCTTGGGGAACCTTTTCTTACAGAGTCCTTCCATTTGGACTATGTAATGCACCAGCAACCTTCCAAAGGGCAGTTTTAGGAATTTTTTCTGATATGCT